>QFES01007853.1:0-24825 GCA_003316375.1 Tylopilus plumbeoviolaceoides
GCGCTTGATGTCAGCGAGGTATGCTTGAGGATCGGGAAAGTTGTCCGGATCAAAAGTGAAAGAACACCTGGAATGAACTCAGCGGAATTCGGAGGGATTGGGAGATACAGAGAGCCATACCACTCGTATTGCTTCATCCAAAAGCAGTCCAGGTGGAAAACACGGACTGGACAGTTGCGATCTTGCATACCCTGCAAGAAACCTGCCACAGTCTCGCCAGAATATGAAGTCAAGAACGACGTGGACAACCAAAGACCAAACGTCCAGGGCGGGAGCAACCTAAGCCGGAAAAGTCAGTGGTTGTATCGAAGCAGGATAACGATGCTTACGCGGGTCGCCCAGTCATGCGAGTGTATCGCTCGAGAATCTAGGCGACTCGTGAGTGTGAGATAGGCAGATTGATTGAAACGCTGACATCCAAAGGTTCCTCGCCATAGATGACGAAGTATTCCAAAGACTCTCCAGCGACGCTGACCCCAACTCGGCTTACTTTCTCACTTCCTACCTCCACTTCTACCTCACCGGGATGGTTAAAAAATACACCATAATTCCGGTTGGTGATGTAGAACGGAACACACTTGTAAGCTTGTTCGCTCGAGGTGCCACCGTCTCTGTTCCACACGCTGACAGATTGTCCTACTCTTGTTCAATCCAGTCTCAAGATACAAGGAGCAGCCCTTACCGTTCTTAATGAATGCTCCAAACTGTTCACCCAGGCCATAAATAAGTTCTCCCGGCGAAATATTAAGCTCCGAGTGAATGTAGCGTACGCTTTCCGGTGGATGCACCGGGTGAGGATTCGAGCTCGGATCGAGTGCCAGGCAAGAGCTGTTCGCCGCGGTCCCAATTGTCCATTTGTAAGGCACATCAAAGATCGCCTGATGTTTGGGCCCCGCAGTAGTCAGAGTCCGGCGTGAGTCCTTGAATGTGATGGTATATGGGTTTTCGGTGATCTCAGCCGTGAGGCCACCTGTCGATAAGATAGTGGCGGCCTCTGACTTAGATAACGAGACGTCCGGGATGGGGGGTACGTCGGGAAACAAAGGAATGGCAGGCAGTTTATCCCTATGCTTGAAGTGACTGATACGTACGCCAATGACGCCTTGAGTTGGCGAGTGGACCTTGATGTTCAGTACCGGACCTGCGACGCATCACGCGGAGGGTTTTCCTCAGACTCTGGAAAGTTGATTGAGAGACGGCGCACCTCCAAGAGTGTCCCCTCTATGTCTGATGGGTCGCGTAGCTACCTGGAGGGAGACGCCATCCGAGTCCGTCTTCAGCTGGGTGGCTTGTAGCCCATGGTACGCTTTGACGTCGTGCTTGAGCAACCAAAAGCCGTCGTTGAACTTCATTGAGAATGAATCTCGACGAAGCACTGGCAAGAGACGGCGACCATGGTTATGAATCTTCTCAAGGACCTCATATGGACCATGATGCTTCTAGAATTCAAGCCCCATGACCTGTGTCGTACTGGCAGATGAAAGCTGAGCGCAAAACGGGCCGGATCACTATCTGGGCGGACCGGCAGCTCCGAGGGAGCACGCACTCTCAGGCAACCGTTGGTTTGACCCGTTTACTGAGTGGGACGTGTACCCGGCCAGCGACATGGTTCCTGAGGTCGTTTCCTCTGAATCGGCTAGTGTCTGGATGGAAACGCCTCTGATCTACTCGAGTCATATATCCGATCGTCTGGGTTGCTCTGCTTATCTGAAACTCGAGGTGAGGATATCCGTGAAGTAATGAATTCAGAGCTCACCTCGGTTGCAACCTCGAAAAAACTCATACACAGAACCTACAGCCGTCCCAGTCATTCAAGTACCGTGGGATTTCGCTTCGACTCCATGAGTCCAAAGCACAACATGGTCCTGATTTACATGTTTTCATCGCGTCATCAGGAAACGCGGGCCTCGCTGCTGCGGTCGCCTCCCGGACACTTGGCGTCAAATGTACCATCTATCTCCCCGTCATCGTGGCCAAGGATACACAGGACATGCTTCGAAAGCAAGGCGCGAATGTGGTCTTGGCTGGCCAGATCTACGTCGATGCGTTAAAGGCGATGTACCGGGCTGCCGAAGAACATCCTAACGTGTTCGTCATCCATCTGCCAATAGCAGAAGAGAGTCGGTCAATTAACTCTTCGCTTAGCCTGGTGCTTTCTCCGTATGATGACCCGGTTCTCTGGAAGGGTCACTCCTCGATGGTAAAAGAAATAAGAACGCAACTGCATCGCCCTCCAGATGCCATATTTTGTTCGGTCGGCGGCGGTGGTCTAATTGGAGGTATACTCCTGGGGTGCCAACCCGACACCTGGAGCAACGGTTCGTTCACGAAGCTCATCATCCACAATACCCATCAACGAAAGCTCAACGAACTGTAGTCCCAATCGTCGCGCTAGAGACTCTTGGATCCAACTGCTTCTACCACGCTATCTCGCTCAATACCCAAGGGTTCAGTTCAAAAAGATCGAGCCTCCCGGCTAACATCCCCCCTGATGCACCTTATACTGTGGAAATAAACGAGGAGCACCGCGTCGCAGTTCCTTACATGCGCTCGTTAACCTCGCGCGCCGCTTCTTTAGGAGCGACTTCGCCCGCAGCTGGAGTGGTGCACATGGCTTTGGATCATGCTGGAGGGGTAAAATGTGTATGTATACCCGATGAGCTGGCAATGTATGCGGCCCGAGGATTTGCAGGTGAAGCTTCTGAGCAAATCATGCGAGCCTATTCTCATCACCCTAGCCGCAGATGAACACAAGTTTTTGCTCGAGCTCGCTTGTTCGACGACCATGTCACCTGCCTATAACCGCGAGTTATTTTGGCACATTCTGGACCCTATGTCGGAACTCTCTGACGAAGAACGGCGGAGGAAACATGCTGTCTTCGTTGTTTGTGGTGGCGTGAAAGTTACGTCTGACGAGCTATCTGAATACGCTCAGATTCTAGATAGAGCTGCAGAGCTGGAAAGAGAGTGGAAAATCCTCTGCAATGGGAAAGAAATCCACGTTCCAAAATAATGCGAAGCAGGACAGGGTACGAGCATGTAGGAATGGCATTATGAACACACGGGGCAGAGTTAGCTACGTCTGACGAGTAGTAAGGCGCTGTCGGACGCGCACGACAAGAAGTAACTCACCACTACCATTTGAACCACCCTTGCGACGGTTGCGTAGGTGGAAGTTGTTGCCCTAGAGATTCTTTCTCTCGTTGCGTCCTTCTTGCTAGTTTTTCTGCTTTGATGCGTGCCAACTCGCTACGTATGGCCTCCTGATCGGTGAGGAGGCGCTGGCAGACTCACATGAGTGGCCGTACAAACATAGGTAGCTTGACTACACATACGCGATTGTTTTCGTCGACACGTGGAAACAGACGCTCCTTGTACTGGTGCAGAAATGAGAATCACCAAATATTCAGAAGCGGGCATGATAGAAGGCATACCGGAAGAACATGGTCGTGATACCATTGCGGGTCACCAAAGTGTAAAAGGGCAAAGACTGGTACGAAAAGGTACAGCCCGAACTTGAATACCTCTAAGTTGGGGCCCCCCATGATTCAGTTTTCCTGAGCAGCTGTGCGACCTTACCCCAAGTACTGAAAATCGGAGCGTTCCGCCGAGAGTGCAGACGTGAATTCGTCACTTGAAGTTGCAAGTTACAGCATGCTGGATATATACATCACGTGCCAGTCGTTTATTATGATCATGATCGGAAGAACGGTTCATTCAAGTTTGCTCGCTACTCTGAGCAACATCATACACTCGATCTATCCTAAGGATTTTCAATATCTTCGCCAATCAACTGCCTAGCATGGTTTGGCATATGTTCCCGAAGGCTGTGACCCAGAGCCGTCGTCCAACTGACCAACGTTGACCACGCGGTGTGCCCCTTTGTTCAGCATATTGAGTGCATGTGCAGATGAAGCACTGTTGATAAGTTCTTCGGTCACCTCAACCTTAAAGAGGCTTCAATCAGTAACGCTATTCTCGCACTGGCGTACACTTACGATGTCAGCAAGAAGACGATCAATGAGCTATAAGAAATGATGAGTATCGTGATAATGGGGTATACAGGAAGAAAAACTTGCCGCCTCTGTGCAGGTTTCCCTAACGACAACTCGCAAGATCTGGACAGTCTCCAAGTTCGGGGGACACTCGTAATTAGGCACAATCCACCCCTTAGCTCGCAACAAGGTCTGGATCCATCTTTGCTCAATCTCGGGATATTGTTGTTGGAAGTTGTCCGAGAAGCGGAACGCCACCACCGGAAGACCTTCCATGTAACTCTGCGACAGGCTGATTAATAAGAGGCCGACTTACTATGGGGTGACTGCTAGCTTACCTCTGGTTTCTCTTCGTTAATGCCGGTGACAGAGTCCGACCCGGCCCTATGAATATCGCTCAGCACGGTGTACCATCCTGTACGTTCAAGAGCGCGGCTCAAGAGTCGTGCATTTTTCAAGTCGTCGAGAGCAACTGCGCGGTAGCCCTCAAAGCCAAGATGCAGGAAGTTGAAATACTGAGCGATTATGGGCGCTGCTGGTCGAGAGAAGTTGAGAGAGAACGAATATTCGATGGATCCGAGGTAATGAAGCTCAAAGATGAGATCTTTTGGAAGGTATTCTTTCGACCGCCATACGACCCAGCCGACACCGACATACGCAAGACCGAACTTATGACCGGAAGTATTGATGGAGACGACACGGGGAATCTTGAAGTCCCACTCAAGATTGGGGTGAGCAAATGGCGCAACAAAACCGCCAGAGGCTCCATCGACTGTACGACAACTTCAATCAAGGGGTCTGTGAAGAGAAGGATTTTCGTACCGTGGATAGGTACAAAGTGACCGGTCTGTTTCTCGTATTCATCAAGGAGATCCGCCATTTCTTTGACTGGCTCATAGTGACCAGTGTAGGTACTGCCGAGAATTACATATACTCCGATTGTGTTTTCGTCCACGTATTCCATCGCTGTCTTGGGGTCCAACCTGTATTTACTCTCAACGCTGACAGGGACCAGTCGACATTCGACTTCGAAGTAGCGAGCAAATTTCTCCAGGGCAACCTGGGCATTTGCGCCCATGACGATGTTGGGACCAGGTTCATAGATGGACTTGCCAGCGGCCTTACGACGTTCCTGCCACAAGCGTTTCATGGCAAGGCCTCCAAGCTGAATGGCTTCAGAGGATCCTGTGGTAGCGGTACCGATCGCTTGCTTGGTAGAAGGTGCGTGCCAAAGATCGGCGAGGATAGAGACACATCGAGTGTGGATAAGTTCTGATCCAGAAGTGTCGATGTTGGGTAAAACGAGAAAATCGTGATACTTACGGGTCGAAGGATATTCATCCTGATCGATCAAGTTCTTGGACATGTTCTCCAACATAAGTTTGTCGGCAGGACCAGGCATCCAAGTGGATACAAACGAGGCAAGGCTGCAAAGTAGGTGAGAATGTTCAAGGATGTTAGATAATTGCACACTGACTTGAGAGTTGGATGACCGTCAGTGCTCAATTCATCGTGAATGAGCTGATATGCAATCTCGGCACTCGTCCCTTTAGTAGGGATATGGAACTTTGGAAGGGACGTGGTTCCATAACGAGCACCGTAAGGATGAGAGAGGGTATTGACGGATACAGCGTTCGCATGATGATGAGAATGAGGCTTCTTGTCCTGGTGGAGAGGATGGTCACCGAACACAGTCACGGTCATGAAGGGTGACTTGAAGGAGAGAGCAGACATGCCTTGGACTCGCGGATGAGACGCTCAGGATGAATGTGCTAGACGAGAGGTGAATATTGACATAAGGGGCTCGAGTGATGATGTACCTTTGCGAGAGGCATGGCGCACGGTGTCACGGTAGAGGGTGTCTTGATCAGGGGGATTTATAGATGAGACGCTCGTTTACGTAATCAAGCTATCATTGGTGGATCTTAGTAGGTTGGACCCCCCTATGATCTAAACGATCTAAAACCGAGATTATCGTGTCAGGTAGGGCGGCCATCACGCAGCCTAGATCCCATGAGTAAAGAATCATGGTTCCAAAAACATACCGTGGACCGTGTTGGGACAATTGGTGGCGAACGGTTGCAACGATTGGCGAGCGGAGAAAGAAGCGACTTCAAGGCACAAACGTTAACGCAGGGGTGATGTTCGCACAGTCATAGATGTGCTGGCATGTGATGTTATCAAGATTACCATGCAGTCCAAACCGACTCGAGTGGTACTAGAACGTCCGTCTATTTATAGTTTTCTTAGATTCATTCGCCTACTGTCAACTACTATCTACAGTTATTTTGCGGTGGGATGATTCCACGAGCCGTTCTTTCAAATTCACCCATACATGGGTTTGACCCCTGGCGCGACACAAAATAAAATCGCTCAAACGACTCTTTTTACTGCGTTTGAGTAGCCAGAAGCCTGAGAGAGAGGGGTAAAAGCTTAGTCAGCGCACGAGCATGTACCACCAAGTACCACAGAGATCCATTTCCACCTAACCACGCGTAGGTTAATCCGTCCTTCATCTCCATTCGTCCCCTAGCTTCTAACATTTCGACCCTCTTTCCCGTGAAGAGCCTCAAATGCGGCGCTCGAGTGTACTGCTGTCTCCAACAGCCAAGTCACCATCCTTTTCCATCGATGCTAAAAACCGCTCCTACAAACACCAATACTCGAACATCTATTTCATCAGGCTTACGATGTTGAAGAAGCCTGTACTTGAACGCGCTAAAGCGAGATGGAAAGATCTCGAAGGCATGGTGGCTCGCCTTTGTGGCACAAAGCATATACTGACGAATCCACACCAGGAAGTCCTGTGTATGTCCCAAGGGTACTGGACGTCATCAAGTCTCAGCTTTGCTGGATATTAGGCACGGTTTATATGGACATGCCACTCAAACCAAATGTCCTTCAAGATTTGGGTCGAGACGTGAGTGCGCAATGCAATCCGAGTCGTCAGTTCACGAAACATATCTAAGCATGCGCTACCTCCACCCCAATCCAAAGAAAAATTTTACTCGGATCAAGACAGCATTATGTTGGAGGATGAGTCTGGCCGTATCAAACTTGTAGGCGCGAAACTTGCTTCCACGCATCTGGTCACTGGTGTTATTATTGCCGCGCTGGGCATGGAAACGCCAGGCGGGGACTTCGAAGTCATTGATACATGCTTCGCCGATCTCGCACCGTTTTCAGACCAGCATGATACTGGGAATAGTAGCATGGACGTGGATAGGCAGGTCTATTTGTGCGTATTCTCCTTCACTTTCTCAACGTATTAATGGGCAGCAGTACTGCACAACCGGATGAGTACCTAGCTGTCGTATCAGGGTTGTCGATCGGGACAGAGTCCCAGGCAGACGCTCAGATTCAGATGTTGGTGGAGTACCTCTGCGGAGAAGTCGGTGGGCACGATGATCAGACAGTCGCGTCGCAAATCACGCGCCTAATCATAGCAGGCAACTCACTCTTCCCAGTCGCTGAGACTGAGAATGGTATTGAAGAAGAAGAAAAGAAATCAGTGAGGCATCACCATTGGATTCTGTGCGTACCTAATATCCTTGGGAGCAGAAAAAGTCGAGCGCAGTAACAACTTCGGACCTCTCACCGCATCCTAATTCTATATTGTCCGCCCATCTTCAAGACCTTGCTTCCACTCTTCCCGTGCATATTCTGCCAGGTCCAGACGATCCCTCGGGAGCAATCTTACCCCAGCAACCCTTTCCACGCGCAATGTTTGGTGGAGCCACAAATTTCGAAACGTTCTATCGCGAGACGAACCCGGTTTGGCTTCGGCTTCAATGCGGCGCAGATCCCACACAGTCATTATCGAAAGCATCCAGCTCACAGAATCCCAGTGTCGGCGGGCATCCGGTAACTCGAAGTCTTCTCGTGACGTCTGGGCAACCCGTGCTGGATATGTTCAAATATTTCCACACGCCTCCTTTCACACCGCTTTCTATTGCAGAATTGACACTCAAGTGGCGGCATATCGCTCCAACTGCCCCAGATACACTATGGTGTCATCCCTACCGCGAAAGAGATCCATTCGTCCTCATTGAAACCCCAGACATATACATCATCGGGGATATGCCTGAATTCGCTACAGGACTGGTCGGCTCAGAACACGACGGAAAAATGAAGGGGTCCAGGCAATGTAGAATGGTTTTGGTACCCAGGTTTGCCGAGACGGGGACACTGGTGTTGATCAATATGCGCACGTTGGACGTGCGCTGCGTGAATTTTGGAGTCGATGGCCTGAGTGCGGGTGGGGGACAAGGGGAACCTGTGGCAAAGGACGCCATGCAAGAGGGCTAATGGCTAGTGCGTAGAATTCCTTGGACAAAAAACTATGGTTCGAGATGTCATCGATGCATCTTCGAGTACTGTTACTTCGAACGTAGCCCGAGTTTTGATGCCGTGCCGTGGGATAATGTTACGCATGTTGAGCCTTCAAAGAGCCAGCGTTATTGGTAGAATTGGAGGACAGAACTGCCAGTGTCGCGTGGTGTCTCCCCGGAGCGTGTTTAGGGAAAAGCTGGATATCTTCGCTTCCGGGAGTACTAGCAAATGATGCTATACGGGCTACTGGCACGTCGTGTGGCTGGTGTCCACTGACTCATCACCGACCTGGCTCGATCCAAGGTTTCTCGAACACGTTTTCAACGAAGCGATATCATCTGGCAGTGTCCAAGCTATAGTTTTACAGAAAACAAGATTGTGTCACTGACTCACGGTTCTGCTTGTTGAACAGGAAGTTGGACTAAAAAACAGCGAGTCTAAGTTGAGACGGAGCTGCCAGTGCTCGAGTTTCCATCTACTGGGGCGACGACCTCGGGGATTAGGCTAAAGCGAAAAACCGCTTGCTAACGAGATGGCGAGCACCGAGGACGAATGAGAGGCCAACCAGAGACAGTCCTCCAGCATAGTACATCACAAGTTGATATGCTGCTCGGCTGGCATTATTTCCACCGTATGACTCGAGAATCCAACCTGCTACGGGCGCGCCCTAACAGTTGGACAAGTAGATCGGCACATCGCACGGTGCGCACCATGATGTACCCGACCGACCAAGAGGTGACGACCATCGCAAATGCGACCCTCATCGTTGGTCGACGTTGGTCCCCAAACATGCGCTATCACAGTTGGCGCAGTGGCGAAGAATCCACTGTTGCCAATACCATTGATAAAGACAAATACGACGAACGGTGCGAGTGTGTTGGACTCTGGCCAAATAACCGCCATGCTGATGGCGCTCAGGATGATAGCGACGCATAAGCTGCTCAGAGAACCAATCACGTCGCATAGATGACCCAATCCAACGCGGCCGATAGAGGAGGAAATATTGAACAAGGCCAGAAAAATCGAACCCAATCTTCCAGAGAGATTTATTGACGACGCATACATCGGTATGAAGAAATGGAGGAACGAGCAGAGGGAAGATTGCAATGCCTGAGCCGAGGAAAAGCAGCACGAATTTTGGATCCTTGAACAAGGTCCTGAGTGAAGGTCAACCATGGTGAGCTTCGATGGTTTAAGGGACGAAAATACCAGTCGATCGTGGCAGCGACATGGGTTTGGCGCTCCCTGAGTAACATCGCAACTGGCATGGTCACGACAAGCGTGATGAATCCCATTATTCGAAAGGTCCATATAATACCGAGTTTGTCGATGAGGGCTTGCATGACGATGCTTTGGATGCAACCGCCGATACCACCACCCGCAAAGACCAAGCCATTGGCGAGGCCACGTCTTCGCTTAAACCATTGCGCCGGAAGTGTCCCGCAAGCCTGACGAGCACGTCAGTGACTCGGGGGAATAAAATATAAACACAAATAATATACGTGCCAGGAAACACAAGCTATTACCCATACCAACAATGATACCGTTCGTGAAGAAGAGTCCTCCGATGCTCTTCGCACTGAAGCTGTTCAGGACTTGACCGAATCCAAGGAGGAAACACCCCAACATGGCGGCGTTTCGAGTACCAAGCAAGTGTAGGACCCATGAATTAGGCACGGCGCCAATTGCGACCCAGGATACAGCTACGGAACCGACGAGTGCGAGAGTAGAGTCTGAAGTCATTTTTTCACTTGCGAGACCGGCTTGCAAAATACCCCAAGAGTAAAATCCTCCGACGTAAAATGCGCTAGGGTATGGCTAATTATAGCGCAGGGCAGGAAATGGGCACATACGTGATGAGACTACAGGCAGAGACGACCACCCAACCATACCCTCCATCGGGTACGTCGTCGACACGCAGAAAGACAGGTGGCTGGCTTTGAAGCGGTAAGGGATGATCACTGGTCTTATCTTGATCAGGGTGGTCCACAGAAAGAGAGGGTAGCTCTATTGTGTATTGTTGTGATGGTGTTTTCATTGGGACAGCCACGGGGGTACAAGGAGCGGATGAAAAACAGCAGTGTCATTCCAGAATTAAATACCACTTCGAGCGGTTTCAGGATGGAGGGAGAGAGGCTCGTGTACGGCGGAAATGGTCATAGGGTGGGGACATTTGATCTAAGCGAGAGCATAGACGAACTCTGTTGAACTTGATAGTCGTGCCCACGCCTGTCTGGCCTGGAGTTACCGTCCTTTGGACGGGAGTGCGACTGTGACCCCCGGTATGCGGTTTTCTGCGTAAGACGCCAAGATGACATGGTGGTATGACTCACCTGCTCGCGAGTGTAACGGACAGGTATGGCACAGCCTGTAGTAGTTTGACGGTGCTTGCGTGGCTGGCAGACGCATGCTCGTTCCTGGCAGATTCCGTTCGAAATACCGCATCGTGAACGCGTAGGCAAAAGTTGCACTGATTCGCAGACGATGACAATCGCAAACCGGCACTGCCAGTGCCAGTGTGGGACGTGCGGCTGCACACTGTCGGCACTCGTCCGACCTCGAGTCAATGACTCACGAACGCACACTGACCGTGACGGTATGACTATCCAAAGGTGCCAGTACCATCGCCGAATCGAATGCTGATGGAAATGTAGCAGGTTCAGAGCGGCACTCGATTCGTTAGTCCATTAAAGGTTGCCCAACGGCCCGGTTCAAACCTGGGTCCTGATGCAAGTTTCGGTGAAGCTTATCCGAACGGACCATGGGAGACTACTTATCTGAGACCGTCGACATCATAGGCCTTCTCGATATTACACATAGGCACGAGACCATGACAATCATTTGACAAAATATGGTCATGCTTGGATGACGAGTGGTTACATCAAGCTCAGGCTTAAGAATGCCTAGTGCCTTCGCTTTCATCGATCAACAAATTGAACAGTCACGGAGTCCTCGATAGATCGTGTGCAATTGCACAACTTGAAGGAAAAGATCATGTCAGCGACTCGGAACTTCCAAGCCACCCCAGGATACTTGCCCTAAACTTGTTGAAGTTCCATTCAAGTTACCAACTCGAGTTGAAAAAATCCAAGACCATTTTAAAGATCCTCCGCGGGTTTCCATGCCAAGCGACCAGCAATTATAAGTAGCATCGATCAGTGGCAAGTCTCCAGGGCATGGATCTGCCAAAACATTATGCGTCAAGCCGAACCATTTGCCCACCATCACACCCGGGCCCTTGCAAATTTACTCTATCTAATACTTTCCCAGCGTAGAGATTGGCATGAACCTAACAGGTGACCAGATATCTACCTGTCTGACAGATACTAGAGAGCAGCTTCTATTGATTCTCTCGAAGAGTCGCAGCATTGGTCCGAAAATGTTTGTCGACTAGTAGATGAATCGATGACCTTTCGGACATTGTGCAGCTATTTTCATACAAAGACATAGGAGAATGATGACGCAAAGTTTGGTTCTCTCCGCGCAGTACCAGAATGGGGGAATCAGTATTTTTCGGATATAACTGCAAGGGTTTATGAGCGTGCACATGTGAGAGGGCATAATACTTACTTAGAGTGACCAGGGATGTCCATCCAGTGAACGGATGGCTGCCAAAATGTGAACACACATCAACAAATACCTCAGAGAACATACCTTCTCTTGCCCTCGCCTGTGAGCGCATCGTATTGTTCCCAGACGTACCCAGTTCGTTCGTATTCCTAGGCGTGTCATTAGCAGCGTTGACAGACAAGGTTGCCACATTACACTACCTTGAAAACATTCTCTACGACGTTTTTCCGTAGCTCCGTATAAATTCGCCTGGCGTACTCCTGGTGGGGACCCTCAACAGCTGCATAAGTCTGTTAATCCAGATTTTAGTCCCACCAGAAATTTCAACCAACACGTGAACACATGCCTTGTACAATGAACTCAGGATCATATAGTTCATCGGCATCCAGATAGGTCCTTTCCAGTAATTTTCCCCGCTTCCAAACTCGGGGTGGGAAGCAGAGAGACTACGGATACCGTACGGTGACCAAAGATGGTTCGGATCATGGAGAAGGTCAAGAATGGGACGAAGATGAGAAGAATCGGGAGGGAGAAGAGAAAGCATGAAGGGAAACAGCGAGAGGTAACCTCTATGACATATGTGCTCGGATTCATCTACACATGGTTAGAAAAGATAAGGCACGAAAGTAGTAATCCGTACCATCCGAGTTAATTCCAACGTCACAGTACATTTGGGCGGCATCATTCCAGTGAAGATCTAGAATCGAGAGCAATCCATCAACACGCTTTAGAAGCCATGGAATACCATACCATCAATATTTTCGATGATAGCTTTCTCAATCTCCTTGAAACTCTCCGCGTCTTCGGTCTCCCCAATGAATTCCGCTATGCCACGCATCGTTCGGGTGAAGAAGCCCATCCAACTGATGAGGTCAAGATGCAGTTCACCTGCATGCGGTGAGGGTCTCGGATAGTCGTCCATTCCGCTGGTGAGGACATGAGTCTCTGAGCGCCCGCGCCACCTATACGCCTCGGTACGCGAGCGTGCTTTTCGACCATATTGTTTGATCTGGCCGCGTTGCGTACGACGAAACCAGTCATAATGCCGTCTTATGGGGACGTAGATTGAGCGCAGGAAGCTAAGGCCCTTATTGTACGAAAGATACTCGCTCCCCTTTTGAGCAGGCTCGATGATCCCATTGAGTAGAACCTGCCGGCCGCCCATTGCAAAATCCATGCCAAGATCCGCAGCAGAAGGACCTTCATTTTGCGCCGTAAGACGTTCAATGAAGGCAGTGACCGCCATAGTAAGCGTTGGCGGATTGGCAAATGTGGGTACTTGTGTTTGAAATTCAGGTGGAACACGGCTACGGGCTTCATCACCGAGGATTTGTTCACGAGCAACCCAACCATTTTCATCGATAAGATTTATCCAGTCCTTCAGAATCTCAAGGCTGAGATCATTATCCCACTGCCCGATGTGAAGTAAATGAAAACCTTCGTCCCTTGATATGAGAGTGAGTATTATGTGGAACACCGGTGATGAAAAGCGATATTACCAATAAAATCCCCGAGGGAAAAAACTACGACTGGGTGTAGCAGTGAGCAACTCCCGAGGCTCGATAAACCTTGCTCCTTGTTGACTGTTTTGTGCTCCATCTCCGTCATTATCATAATCATCCTCTTGGTCCCATTCGAATGCGAAGCCATTGTCCACGATCGAAGTTCCATAGAAATAACCAATCCCTCCGAGGAGATTGGACGTAATCGCCTTGCTAAAGGATCTGAAAGCCTCGTAGTTGGACACATCGAATGAATGAGGTGTAGGGAAGAGGGCTTCGAAACGCTCATTGAACCACGAAGTCAGCGCAGGCATACCGAGGTCGATTGTAGCAGCTGCCGGAAACCAACATCAGCATGAAAGGGGCATGTGACTCGAGACACACACAGTCCAACTTCTTCGGGGAGCTAGCACTATCAAAAAAGACGTCAAACTGGAATTCGCCATCAAAAAACTTTTGAACGGCGAAAAGATTGCTCGCTGTGACAGTTTCATCAGGCAGTTGAAGGATGAATGAGGGATCAGGTTGTTGTGTCGCCTGGGGATACTGCTCTGCTATAGGTCCTGCGTGCTTCAGAACACTTTGGAGGACAAAATCTGTAAAGCATGTAAATGGCGAACTCTTATGGACAAAGATACTAACCTTTCGCTGTCCAGACTTGGCCAGGATTGACGCGCAAACCCAAAATGTGAGATTTGCCTAATCTGTGTGCAAAGGTTTCCGAATGGGGACCTGAAGTTACAGCTTGGTTGTCAACGCCTAGACAAAACTTTGATTCCAAGGAAGCCATAAATTTTCCAGGAGAACATACCATCAATGATGCGTATGGTAAAATCGTCGAGGTCAGGTGTAGTGCCCGAAAACTCTATAGGTCCATCAATACCCTGCAAATTGTGAGGAGAGAAGCTATGGTGATTACTGAATGCACGTACACTCTCATCTTCATCGGTGATCAAATCAACGCCACCGAGGCCCTCAAGCCCTAAGTAAAAAATGGTAGAGATTCTAGAGGGGTATGCTATGTCAGAGGTTTATTAGACTGCTCATAGCGTGGACTCTGCAAAGTACACACCTGGCTGTATTGGTTTCCCTTTGATGCGAGCAGCCCAGCTGCCCCCGTGCTCACCCCCCGGGATTTTCAGAAACTCGGTTGTAATTTCAATATTGTTGGAACTGTCCTTGAGAATCTGAACGCCGCCTTGACGAGAGTCAAATATCGTCCATGTATAACTATCAAGTCCGTCTCCTTGGTCGCATGCATGGCGTGCTTCTGGGCTAGGTCAGCCACAACACACTACTGTAGAACATGGTATGGCGCACTTCCGAACGACTGATAATTTTGCGTTCCAAACCAAATGAGCCCCGTCACGAGTGACTGAGGTAACCTTGGGCGAACACCAAAGTATAAGCCGGGGCGGTAGGTACCCCAATGCAGTTCTTCCGTGGAATTCTCTGGTATTGAGTATATCCGAGATGGAAACAAGAGCAGAAGCAGCCAAAATAGCTGCACCATCGCGTAGTGGCACATACGTGGACGACGGTGAAGGTCCAAGCAGAGGTATTTTGATCGATCACGTGATCGGTAACCCGAAAATAGTCATGCAGTGAGGTAACTTGAAGTAATAGGCTTCGACCCAACTCGACCCCTCACTTCGCTGATCCAGATCCGGGACAGCTAAAGACCAGTCATCGTAAGTGACCTATTCACATCTGTTGCGCTGGACTAGCCACAATTCGGCGCTGAGTCGCTTCAAGCTTCAAGCGCTCACAGTGTCACACTGGCAAGTGGCTGGCACTGTTCGTGCCTAGCGCGGTGGGATTTTTCTGTCAGACACTAGCATTCATACAGCATGGACTCTTCCGAGCACAATGCACGAACGTCTGATTGGTGCACTGCCAATATTATTGTGCCTGTGGTTGTCCTGTCACCGGCAGCTGTGGTCTCTTACATGATTCTGATCGTACCGACATGGCGGTCCCGTCACCCAGGCTTACGGTGTCGCATGCCCGACGGCTTTCACTTCACTTAGATACACTGTTGAGACCGAAGGCCAGGCTGTGTACTTACATTACTGTACCAACGTCACCAGACAAGCAGTACTGGTGTAGGGCAGTGAATTGTTGACATGCCGGGTTCTAATCAGAAGTTCTTTCAGTACCCACCCTAATACTTAAATCAACGTGGTTCATGGTCAACTCCAACAAAGCAAGAAGATACCCCACCCAACTACCTTACAATGGACACACTCAGTTACGTGGATGGTTCTACGGTCGTGGCTGGACCAGCATCCGTTGCCAATCGCAAAGAGCTTCTCAGGGAACGCATCGATGACTTCCCGGCCAAGCCACATTCATCAATCACCCATGGACTTTCCAAGCCCAGGGTGACAGTCGGAGATTTCTCCAAAGTCGAACACGCACTTGAAAACAGACCGTTTTTTGTGCCAATCGGTAAAGATGGCGTAACCGCTGCATTGCAGAAACTCGACATGCAGCTCCAACAGGTTGGAGAATCCCAAGTGGCACTACACGATCACCCTGCTAATTCACCCATGAACCTTAGACTGGAAGAACTAGCCTGCTGTCCAAGAAGGTGAGCCTTCGTTCTCCGGTTATGCAGCTCTGGTTATTGATTGTTGTACGTTCCTCAGCACCCTACCTCGTGGGCTGGTCGCGAGGTTCCCCCAGGGAGTCTCGGCCTAATCAGTCACGGAGGTCTCCCGAAGATTTTAACGCGCCCTGGTCGCTATCCAGGCTTTCCCCTAGGCAACTGGTGGGCACGGGAGTGGTGCGGGATCCAAGGACGCAAGTATCGATTTATTGAATTAAAGTCTTACGACCTGAACAAGCGGGATTTTTAGTATCAGATACTGCCATTGAATTCAGGGGTTTGACCGTAGTTCAGGTTTCCCAGAACCAGGTGAAGTCTCGGCATTTTGAGAATCCGCCTTACTCCTGGATGCTGACCCTGCTGCAGGCGGCAGTAGTGTCCGATCCACAGGTCAGTTCTCACTGCAACTCGGCTCGTGCTCGTGCAACTCACACCCATCGACACTTAAGAATCGCATCTTTGTCATAAAGAATTCAGGTTTTGTCGCATACGCGGTCGAGGGTACATACGACGTACTCGCGATAGTTGACCAGACACACCTGCAGACAGCTGTTAGGGATCATGTGACAGATAGTATCCTTGGGTGGTAAGTTGTCCAAATTTTATCGGTTTCTGCGTGACCTAATCAGTACAAAGGACACACGAAGTTAAGATGAGAAGCCGCATCGGTACAGCAAGGGAACAAGAATATATTGTTGCACTCTTGTCTGTGATCTTTTTGGAGCAGCAGCATCGGTTCACTTTACTAAGACAGTCTTACTATCCAGTTTGAATATCCCTGCAAATAACTGTGCCGTTCTTCAACGTGGTGACGACCTCGAGCTACTTCCCGCAGGACAACATTACATTACGAATCCAAATGTTACTTTACGTGGACTCTACACTCTTGGAGAAAACCAGCTTGAGATGCCAACGAAAGACATGTAAGCGCCACATATATGCCGTTCCGATTGATGTCTCAGTGGTGTTGTCCAGTTTAACAAGAGACCAGGTTCCTGTCAGTCTTCGAATCTATCTCAAGTGGTGGGTACTCTTTTGGCTTCTTTTAGCCCTTTTAGTGATGTTCATCCCCATAGGCAATTGGTCGAACCACTCAAGGTAAATCTCGTCTAGATCTCGCTGATGCATTGATCCTGATGTAGCCTGGAGCTCACAACTCACGGCTATTCCACACCATATGACGCGCTTCGTGATAAGACCCAGTCGATTTTGACCCAAATCGTTGCACATCGTACGTGCTGCATGTCCTCTCAAGTATCACTGTGTATTCTCATTCGATTTCATAAAGTCGACTACAGTGCCATGGTCAAGCAGCGTTCACTTGGACCAGACAACATGGACGATGGAACAGACCCGTCATCTGCTTTCCTCGACGCCCTCCGGACTCGTGCAATGGACGAGATGCACGAGGCTGCATTAGAATATGGAATTGTACTGAAGGACCTCGGTTGGTTTCTCGATTCTGTTGTGATCAAGATGCTGATGGAACCATCAACAGCCGTCATCGACAGACGATTCAAGGGCGAGATCGCGTCCACCATGGATAAACTTACCACCAGGGCACTTCAGGCACAAGTGGAAGCTGCTGTAAGTCACATTTCCTTCTATCCGCGCCAATGAACCTCATTCGTGTCACATAGAACGTCGACAGAGAGAATTCGAACAAAGTGAAACAAGAAGAGGGAGCTTTGGCAGTCGCGCGCATAAAGGCGCGAGCACGTAATGTATGTATCGAGGCATTTCGCTATGGAACGATGACGTTGACGTATTGCTCCCTAAAGACAGAAGCAGATGCCGAGGCTTACAGCGTTATTGCAAGCGCGAAAGCACAGGCCGAGCGTACAAAGATTGAAGCTCTTGCGCAAGCCGAAGCGATACGCCTCACTGCTGAAGCAGAGGCAGAAGCTACCCGGATCAAAGCAACAGCAGACGCTGACGTCGTAGATCAATTCGCGCGAGATATGGGAATGAGACGGGTTGAGGTTTCCCGCGTAAAGGCCTTCGGTAACAAGACCGTTTTCGTGCCTTCTGAGGGGCCTGGAAATCAAATGGGCACCGCAATGGCGATCGGCATGGCTGCAGCCATGGGGAGTGATGCCAGAAAGTTGTGATGATTCTTTTTACGCATAAGAGTTCTTCATTAATATCGCGAACTTCGTTATTATTTACTTTTTCGTGCCGTGACTGGACTCGAGTTATACGTCCCTTTCTAAATTCACTTGGTTTGAGTGTACTATAGACTACTACTCTATCATAATTTGTCGCACTGGTGCTTGCGACTTCTCCATCTGTTTTGGAGGGTGAATTCAACAGAGATCGCTTTATTGCCCTACAGTGAGAACCACTTGAGCTCTATTCAATGGAATCGTACTGCTCTGTTCTCCAGGCGGCAGGTCGAGTCAGATTGTCTCCTTCCCTTTTTAGGGGTGTCTTGTGGCCAAACACGCGTTAGTCACGCTGCGGTCACATGTCATGCCAGCCAGGAGGCTTTGGGAGCCACTTTGGGTCACTGCGCTACCTCAACGTTGTCTTTTACTCCCCAGCTCACCTCGCTACATCACTTAACTTCTACTTAAGCCACCCACAATGAGGTCGAAATTCAAGGATGAGCACCCCTTCGGTATGCTATGTTCTTGTCACGCAACCCACTTGCTCACCCGATACGGCTGGTTACAGAGAAGCGCAAGCAGGAAGCAGAGCGTATCAGACAGAAGTATCCGGATCGTATCCCCGTTAGTATCTCTCTCTGGAGTATATACCCTGGAACTCACTTGAATCTAGGTCATCTGCGAGAAGGCAGACCGAACGGATATCCCGACGATCGACAAGAAGAAGTATCTTGTACCCTCGGTATGGCTGCGCCCCGTGCACGATGAACGTCTGATCTGATTACTGTTTACTCACAGGATCTGACTGTTGGTCAATTCGTCTATGTCATCCGGAAGCGTATCAAGCTTGCACCAGAGAAAGCTATATTCATCTTTGTTGATGAAGTTCTTCCCCCGACTGCTGCACTCATGAGTGCGATATACGAAGAGCACAAGTTCGTCCTTCCACGTTGACGTGATTGCAGTGTATCTCATCGTAATATCTCCTAGGGATGAAGATAACTTCCTCTACGTCAGCTATTCGGGTGAGAATACGTTTGGGGGCGAAGGAGGGATTGAACTATGAACAATCTTGGGACGCTGCGATCTGTCGCTTTGTGGAAGCGCTGATTTGATAGACGACTATGGGCAACAGGCGTACTACAAGTTCCTATTTCCTCGCTCACTACTTGATCATCCTCCATACCCCCATCTCTCCGCCGTTTGCTTGCCCCTGTATTTTACTGTCTGACAGATGAGTTGGATCCCTTCTGTTTTCCACTAGTTCCGAACCACGAGCAACGCATATGAATAGTTATCTATGGTTGTGACAAAGATATGGGATTCAATAGTTGCATTGAGCACAGAATCTTTTCAAGCTCAAGTTCAGAGACTCGGAATTTCTTTGGTGCCACCGTGACCTGGTCTGACACTGGCATCCCTGCAACTTGAAGTTGTCTACCGTCGCGACCGGGGCCCTACAAAACTTTTCGCCAGGTCCATCTACCATTACTTCAGCTCTCAGGTTCTTACCTACTCCATATACCGAGCGGCAAATCTAGAAGCAGCCCCCTTGGCTTCGATGCATTGAAGTGGCTGGGCAGAGGATCATATCTATGTATGTAGCCACAATTCGAGCCACCGGTGATCGGTAGCGTGGCCGAGTTGGTCTAAGGCGTTGGATTTAAGAAGATTGAATCCCAATGGGCGTAAGTCCGCGCGAGTTCGAACCTCGCCGCTACCAGTCTTTTTCCTTCTCTCGCGTCTCGCATCGCAGCGCAGCATACAATTGTATTTCACTTGGCTTCACAGTAATTTGGTGTAGTTGTTTCACCTACAGTACAATTGCCGTGGTGCAGACTTACCACTTCAGAGGCTGTATGTGACAACGTCCATGATCCCGTTGATAATGCACATATATTAGGATCAAGTCCTAGCCATAAGGCATACGTCCAATTGTTTCGTGCTAGGAGTTGTGTGAAGTGACGATGTGAATCTGTCGCAGAATTTCTTCTAGGATGAATTTCTTACCTCGGACAGCCGCTAGGTCAAAAGAGCTATCACACCGATGAGCAAAGCTGCGTCAATACGACAAAAAGGCACTTACACCTTCGATATTATCTTGTCCTCCGGGACGCTGCCGCACCCTGACCAACGGAGTGAGCTATCGGCGATGGGGTTGGAAAAGATCACGCATACCTGCGCGTTGGGACGAACTGCTCAGTCTCCTCTTGGGAGAACATACCTCCGATGCTATCTGTACCCCCTGGAATTGTGCGAACGCGTCTAGACGATCGCGTCAGATGGTGACCGTTTTGCGGAGACACGTCAGATCACCGACCGCGTAGGCTTAAAGCCGCCTGTCAACTGTGGGTAATTAGCAACGTCCCACGCGGCTACAGGCAAAGGGAGCCCACCCCTGTGGCATCATCAGACGTGTTCGTGGACGGCGGCGGGGGTGCAGTTGCCAGGGCGTCGTCAAGGAACTCTCCTTCGAACAGTTGCTGCACGCCGCTCTTGGCGGGCGGTTGGACTGCCGATGTAGAGGCGGTACCTGTCATCAGAGATTGAGGTCCAGCCTCGGAGATGGGATCGGCCACATCCCATCCATACCTTGGGTCGTCGTTGTCGCCTGGCTGTCTAGCTCAGGGCTGGCGACCATGTTCCCAAACTGCGCATATCCTGGAACCCAGTACGGTGAGCGTAGCCCTTGGTCACCCGAGGGGTGCACGTACGCGGCAGCTTTTGGATGTTGGTGAATCCAGGATCGATGGTGACGCCAGCGTATCTGGTCCAGTGCTGAGCTTTTTGCTGCACGCGTTCCAAGAGTACGCTAAGCGACTTACTTGAGGAACTCTGCGAGAGTCCGTTTCGTGAAGACGATCTTGGTGTTGTCCCAGTCCAACATGCCTAGGAAAGGGGATGGTTATCTGTGACGCCTGCGAGGGTTACAGACGACCCACCGAGGTGCATGGGCCAGTCCTTTTCTTTGGACATGTCGACGACCTGGGATGGCGTGAATCTATGATCGGAGAACGGTTAATGTATGCTTTGAGACTGCCTCATGAGAACGCACGTAGAAGACATTGGAATAGACGACTCGCTGAGGAAGACAGAGGCAAACTTGAGGCTCTCTGTGTACGCGCGACCAAAATTGGTAACTACTTGATCAGCTTAACGTCCTGAGCAGGTACATACAAAATACATTCCAACATCTAGACTGTGTACGGCTCAGCCGGCAAATTTATTCAATAAATATGAAAAACATAGTAGCAAGGGAGAGAGAAGAGCATTTGAGATTCACCAACTCAAGAACAAGACATCAACAATTCGACGACGAAAACCAGAACGGCTGGGAAGCATTGACATATGAATATCGTGATTGGGACAGTTGAAGTATGTCTTCTGTACGTATCCTGGTGTTGCAATGCGATAGGTTTATAACTGTTCCGCGGGGAAAGGGCTTGGAAGGTAATAGTACGTGTTCTGTGTGCAAGAGCGAGTAATAGATGACGGAAGATGGATTCAGTGTACAATGAGCTTGCCTGCATCTATGTCATGACAGACGCAGGTGTGTGAGGGGGAAATAAGTTATTACCGCAGAGCGATCTCCTCCTTTGAGACACCAAATTCCTCGGGATCAAAAGAGAGCGCCTCGAATTGGAACGAGTCGAGCCTCGTCTCGAAACTGAATTTGCTGAGGCGATGTAGGGGAGAGAAGTCGTCATCCTGGTAGGTGTGAATTCCTTGATGATATCGAGACGCGATCTTTCGTTCTGGACTGTCAAGATCAACAAGTTGTGCATCCGAATCCATGTCTTCCTCCATCGACACATCTAGATCCTCATGAGACAACGCGGAAGCAGACTCATATAACTTGGACTTACAACAGGCGGATGAGCTGGGTGCCGTTGTTGCAGTAGATGACGATGGAAGGTCCTCTGTCGACGATGAGGAAAAAGAGAAAAGTCGGTGGAGATCTCGGACAGAGAGCTTTGTGTTGGGCTTCCTCTTCGTGGTAGGGATCGGGAATACTGGGCTATCCGGCGCATCATCGGTCGTAAAAGTACTTGAGACCCCATTAAGGGATGGATACGAGTTGTTGTATGAAAGCGAGGATGGATTCGCAGTTCGGAGGGTGTGGTGTGTCTCAGCCGATGGTGCTACTCGGACCGAGAATAACGATTCTACTCGAGAGGACTTTGCGGGTAGGAACATCTGCGAAATGGACCGTAAACTGCCTCGCGAGAGAGATCCCTTCTTGGGAGGGGTGGAAGGAACGAAATCCTCCGTTTGAGCCTGCGCCAGGGGGATTTGCTCCTGCATTTCTCTGAAAGTCCCAGACATGTTTTCCGTTGGGGACCAGAGCTCCTTGATATGGGTCTTGTGCGAGACCTTGCTAACATTCTTGATGGACTGTAGTACTTGGCTTGCTCGCGCACTGAGGGTCCTGGAGCGCTTGACGGTCGCGTTTTCCTGCAGATCCATGACAGGGACCCTATGACGCTTCACCTTTACCACCTCGATGACATCCGAATCCTCCCTTGCATCTCTCTCCCGAGATGGTTTGTTTTCGACTATCCGTATTGCCTCTGGACGCTGTTTCTTCTCGAGCTTCTTCGACAATGTAGGACGTAATCTTGGCTGGTGAGCATAGATGCGACGATGGAGGAGAGCGGGTGGGTGGTTCTCCGAGTGTTGTGAGGGGTAAGGACCGTCGAGGAAAGGAGTGTCGGGACTGGGGAAGAAGTCGTCATCGTTTTCTGGCTGCTCGTCGGCATCGAAGCAGCACCATGGTGGGTTACGTTGCTGTTCCTCCTCCGGAGGAACCACAAAGACGTGCGGCATCTGAAAATCGTACGACGCGCCCGATGGTCTGGTCGATGAAGACATGGAAGCGTTCACGTCCGCGATCAGAGCAGCGGGGACGATTGATCCCGCAGCAGAGTGACTTGGAAGATAGCGAATGTGAACAGTATGAGGGAGGAGAGAGGATCTCGCTCACCGAAACTTGGAGCGGCAGAACAACCACAGCGACGCGGACAAGAAGGGAGACAGCCACCAGTTCAACTTGAACCGAGTTCCCTTTATGGACATGCGATCCAATCTCCCACCGTGCCAGCATCCGAATTACTACTAGATCCATGACGAAGAACATGCAGGTTACATTCCTGGGCACGTCCAGTGGAGGTGGACCTTCTCCTTCGCGTAACTGCTCGAGCCTCGGTCTGTCCGATCATTTCAGTTTCCTGGTCCCTAACATAGGAGCCTCTCGATTTTTAGTCGTGAGCGTCATGGGAGACGGAACATTGTGGAGTACGCAACAAGCAGGCGTGACCCGCGCATACCCTGACCTGACTTTATTGTAGTGGTGGATTGTGCAGAAGGCACGACCCGCCAGTTCCACACGCAACCCCGCGGTACTGGCGAAGAGAGCCTCCGAGCACAGAAGGTCTCAAAGATCTTTGTAACGCACATGCACGGTAAGAATTCCGAGTCGTCGATAATATACTTCTGGCACGCTTGCTGCAGCTGATCATGTCATGGGGATCGTGCCCTTTTTGCGTCATATCCTCCAACCACCAACCATCGTGAATGGCTCCGAGTCGGAGGCCCTCCCTTCCGCAAAACCCGTATGTCTTTTACTTCTACGAAGCTAGTGTGTCTCATAGCTGTCATCTCCTATTGAGCCGCCTCGCATCGATATATATGGTCCAGCTGGCTTGCGCACATTTGTCCGTTCCATACTCACAATGACCCTTACCAAGACTGCAGATACTTATGCGGTGCACGAGCTTCTTACACCCCAATGCCCGCGAACATCTTGCGATGCCGAATCCCTGCATTCTAGTGAATGTCCAGGTTTGGATTTCGTATGTGACGAACAGGGCTTCTGGCGAGCATTCGTTGTAACACATGGCCGACTTGGGGATATCGTAGTTGATGCGGGGCCTATATCCCATCGAGGTGAGTTTGATTCTGGAACTCCCGCCACCGATTCGTTTTGTTACCACACCGCAGTAACGGTCACATGGCATTGGGTTTAGATCCGTGTATTGGGTACATCATCAAAGAGCCACGTTTTCCTGACCGAAAGCTTGCAATCCTCGGGGATACTTTTGATGCCTCGGCGATCGAACCTCTCCTCGGCTGTCCTCCGCCCTCCCTTCTGATACATGAAGCCACTGATGCCTACATACCGACCTCTGTGGATCCACAGGCGCGCAGGAAGGAACAGCAAGTTCAAGAGAAAGTACTAGCAAGAGGACACTCGACGCCAGCGATGGCGGGGGCATTTGCAAGGCGTGTAGGCGCCGAACGACTGGTGCTCAATCATATCGGGAGCAGGTTAGTAACTAACCGTTGTGTTTGGAGGGCTGCGGCGAAAATGTTGTGGATTTGCAGATTTCCTGCCCCGCGGCAACTGAAAAATGCGCGCGATGCCCGGTTTGCTGTCATCGACGAGATTTCTCGACAGGCAAGCGAATCGTGGGGTATGGGACATGCTCAAGTTGCATATGATTTTATGAGAATAACCATACCGGCTCTGATACAAGTGAAAGAAGAGGTAGTGGGAATAGCCACTGTCGGAGAGAGCAGTACTAGTGATCAGGTCAACGTAAGTGATGGCGGCGGCGGCGGCGCTGCCTATCGCAGCGCTGGACAACGGGGCAACGGAGAAGCCAGGGTGCAAAGGGGAAGAGGGGGGCGAGGGCGGGGGTGGCGCA
>QFES01007854.1:807-25575 GCA_003316375.1 Tylopilus plumbeoviolaceoides
CAATTCAAAAGCTCATAAACCCTTTCCATGACATTGCCAACTTGTAATAATGATATCTCCATGGCATGTGAACCAAATCACATGACCTAGGGGGCGGTTTTGTAGCCAAGGGTATGTACTATTTATAACTCCACCAAAACTAAGCGAGATTCCCACAGTGTTTGCCGTCAAGGTTAGCATGGAAAGGGTTTCCGAGGTCACTGTATGTATGTATGGGTGATGCTGGCGCAAGTTAGCACTGACTTGCGCATTCGCTGGCAATCCCTGCCCCCCCAAGTCATTGCTGCTTGTTGAGCAGAGCATAGATGTGTGAGGGAAGGCCACCAGACTTACCTGGGTGGTTGAGACGAGCACAGAATGTGGGAGTAGACAAAGAAACTTGTTCTGTTACATCAGGGAGGGTTCCCTGGTATATATACTGTATCCTAAGCGTCTAAGTGATCCCCAGTGGGTATGCGAAGACCTTGCAGTATATGCATGTCTTATTACATAAGGTCCGGTGTGTGTCCGGTAGGGACGGACCAGGACCAATGTATGTCTGGAGCAGACTGACTGTGGACATGCACGGACTATGTCCGGATGTCCTTCATACTACTACTAGTCTAATAGGGGTGTATGTACTAGGTACCCTACTTATCTATTTGACACTCCCCCTTGCTAAGTGTGTGGTAAGCACGCAAGCGGAATAGGAATGGGATCAGGAAAATTGTCCGTTTGAGTAAAACTCGAGTCTAAGTTGGGATCGGAACTTCTCGAACTTGGTGCGTCCTAGGTTCTTAGTGAACATGTCTGCCAGGTTATCGGATCCATTAATGAACTCGATCGTGACTTTCTCGGATGCTATGACCTCTCGGACGTAGTGGAATCAGATATCGATATGTTTAGATTGGGATTCGGTTACGGGGTTGGAAGCCATAAAGATAGATCCTTGATTATCTCCGGCGATCAGAATCGGATGTAGGTCATATCCGAGTTCTTCTAGGAGAGAGTGGATCCATATGGTCTGTCTAGAGCAATTCCTCAGGGCCATGTATTCTGCCTCCATGGATGAAAGGGCAACTGTAGGCTGGGCATGTGACCTTCAGCTGAATATTCCGTTGGCCAGTTTAAGATAGTATCCGGTTTGAGACCAGCGGGTTACTGGGTCAAATGCCCAATCGGAGTCGGTGCAAGCGGTAATGCCAAGTCCGGACGATCTATCGTAGACTAATGTGTAGTTTTTCGTTCCGATGAGATATCAGAGGATATGTAGCGCTTTGTCCAGGTGTTCCTGCGACAGGTTTGCGCAATGACGGGAAAGCATCATCACGGCATAGGATATGTCCGGTCTTGTTCCGAGCATGATGTATAGGAGTGACCCTATGACACACTGTGGATATCAAATTCTAGACGGATCGGAAAAGAGTGGGATTAGGTTCTGTACACCAAACTTAGACGGATTAGGACTACCGAATCTACTGCCTCCAATTAGGGTCTTGAAAGGTGTGCGAATCAGACCGTAAACTGGCTCGCAGTTGCCTTGGTACTGCGAAGTACTTGGACTTCTATACTACCTATCCCGACATAGATTAGACATTGATTAATTGCACGATAAATTGCAGACCATCCGAATCAGCTTTGAATGGGAACTAAATTCAGATAGAGATACGCTCAGAATACATGCTGCTCAATACTGCTCGCCCGGCCCCAGGCCACCACCACATGGGTACCCGTTGAAATGCTTCCTCCTCGGTTCCCTCCCATCTCTGTGATGTACCAGCCTCCACAGCGCCAGAGTGGTGCTATTGGTGACCATTCGCACACCCAACCTCATGGAAATCAAGACCGCGAAGGATTTGGAAGGAATATTAATCCTACCTTTTCTTCTGGCCAACCTGCTCGACTCGATGAAATGGAGGACATTTTTTCTGTCGGCCCTGGTCGTGGGGGTAATCTAAATATCGATGCCAGAGCTACAGGACATGTAAGTACATACTTTACTAGTATGTCGATATTCAAGGCACACCTTGGGTTGCTAGGTGCTGGGCGCGGGATCATTTGGCCCTTCATTTCCACATGCATTTGAAGATCCCTATGATGGAACAAGCATGTTGGAGAACTCAGAGATCGAGAGAGGGCATCGAGGTTATAGTGGCACGTACTTTGGTGGAAATACTGGTACTCCATACCAGGGGCACACCACCCAAACCCCATTCTCCTTCAGCGATTCATCATCCCGTGGTCATTCCTTGGATCCTCGGGGTGTAACTCCTATGGATGACTATGGGTTACACTCTCAGAACCGAAAGAGTACTTACCATGCTCCGAGTCGTCAACCCACTGGCGTGCCAGTGGGGTATCAAGTTGCCGATGGCCATATGGATTCTCCCTTGGCACTTCGCTCGACAGTTTCTCGTATCATAGCAGAGGTCAAATCGCTCAAACAGAGGAATGCTGAACAAGACGAGATCATTGCGGGGTTGACAAAGAAGGTCGATGAGCTCACCTCACGTGCTGACGTCGTCGATGCACATCTTCAAGACCCACCAGAATTTGGTGAGAATGTGATCAAGAAGGACAAGGATGGATCTAACGATCATGTCCGCTGCAAAGTGAGTACCGATGACTTCATATTTGATCTTTCAGGATACTTACTGTGAACCAGTTACTGGTCCATTTGAAGTTCACTGAGCTGTGTGGAGTTGAGCGGTCCGGAAAGAAAGCGGATCGTTCTCAAGCGCTGATGGATATCGAGCCACTGCCGGACAAGGCTCCATATGTTGAGAATGAGGACGGGACCAAGAGTTGGCACCCATTCTGGGAGGGCCAGGTGGACGAGTCTCCAAATTCGCTTTTCATTGTTGCGGTAGCAAAAAGCGTCTATGATAATGAAGAGGTAAGTCCTTGGAAAAATAAAAGCCACTGGCTCACCATACGGACATTCAGCAAGTCCGAAAGAACTCAAACCCAAAGGGCAAGATGGACGACAAGAGCTTTAACATGGTCATCATAACAAGGCTAAGCAAAAATTACTTCCGGAGTATTCACAAGGCGGTATCTGAAGCCAACGATGTGGAAAAGTATCAGAACGCACTTGCCAGAAAAGATGCCACTCGCCGCTGTGCTCGTCGGTCACATGTGAGAGACAGCACTGGCATCTCTCATAAGTGATCGGAAATTAACTCATGCTCTATAGGCAACCAAATCATGCCGAACTATTGCCGAAAAACTAGAAAATGACAAAGTTCTTCCTGAGAACAGCTTAGCACTGCTCAATACTGATTTTGCAAGTGAATATCTCACCTGTCCCGAGGAATTGAGCGCAGATACCAAAGAGCAGCATAGAGCCGCAGATGTGGGTAAAAATGCATGGCAAAACATTGGAAAAGAGTGGCGCTCTGTTGACGTTAGTACCATTCACATTTTGGCGCATAGTAGGATCACTTACGAGATTTTATGGTATGTCACGTTTCTTCGGTGGTTGTCATTCCGTGCCAAGAAGGATGTAGATGAGGAAGGAGACGATGGTACGGCACCCAGGGCTGAGCCGGCTAGGAAACGTCAGAGAACATCAACCACAAAGACAAAATCAGGAAAGCGTCACTTCAATGTCGCACCTTCTCGAATGAGTCAGGATCCACCTGCATCCAAGAAAAGGACCATTCCATTCAAGTCTATGGTTGATGCAAGCTGGCGCAAAGCACATCCACAAATGAAACTTCTGGATGGTGCGGATTGGCTTGATGGATTTCATCAGCGCACCAAATTAAACGAGCTCTATCCCGAGGATGGGAAATACCTCAAGGAACTCGCTGAGCACCGGGACAAGGGTGATGAAAGAGATGAGGATGAAATGGTTCAGGGACAAGGTGACTCAGATGGCGTTGCATAAGGGTGACTCAGATACTTGAAGCAGAGGATGGCGTGTGTTCTTGGTGATGGGTGATGTCACTAATTTATTGAAGTGAGAATGTTTGTGCGAAACAACTCTTCGGAGGGACTTACCTTGGCGAGATCGATTGTTGCCCATGCCTTCTGGTGACCAGTTTCACCGTCTTGAGAAACTGAAACCGTCGTCAAGGAGAGATGCCCATGGATCCACTCAGGATTGATCAGTGACGGAAGTCGAGTGTCCTGATCAATATACTCGGCTATCTTCCAAAGTTGAACACCAACTGAAACACTGAAACCTCTTTTCAGTCCAATAGCATGTGTGAGGTATGAAATATACTCTTGCGAGTCGTTCCTGAGGTTCTTGCATGGTCCATCAAAAGACTTGAACCAGCGCATGTGAGCAAACCAGAATGTCATTTGCTGGCCGTAAAAAGGTTGTGAAAACCGTAATATTTCAAGGATTTCACCGACAGCCATAAGGTGGCTTCTTGACGACTCTGAATTCTGTGGTATTGCAACACGAACGATCGAAGAGTTGGCTGTCCCATCTGATCTTGATGCGTGATATCGCTTCCCTTGAAGTATAACATAGTCAAAAAATGTCGCTTGGTAGCTGAGAGGGATGCTGTTGGGTACTGTTGGGATGTCTGAACGGCAGTGAATAGGTCTTGAAGGGTCGAGCAGGCAGAGGGTGTGAGCAAGTAAGCGATACGTATCTGATGACATATTCTTTATCCGATGATGTGGACTAAGTCCATATCGCAGGCCAGCTGATAGAGAGACCTCAGGTAAAGTTTCAGGATGATGGTGATACCTCACCTTCATCAATTCCATCGTCAAGGTCATTGGCGATGGTGGCTAGACCAGCGACTGTACCTCGCTCGTCATTTGATGCTTTCAACATGATGTTTGCGACCTGAGATGGCAAAGAGTTCTTTTCGTGCCGTTTGAGGGTAAACGTCTGCCAGTGAAGTACAAATATTAAAAGATGTATGTGTAGACATGAGCCACTTACCAACCGTCCGATCTCGCACATCCTCTGAAACTCTCGAAAAAAAGTGGTCTCGAGTTCACCATTCCCATGATTGTTCGTCTTGAATGACTTCAAAACCTTGTTCAATCGTTCAAATAGAAATGTCCAGAAGTCGTGTAGAGGGCCAAAGTCACGAGAACACTCTACAATGTGTGTAGCGTAGTGATGGTTTGGTTTGATGACGTTGGAGCCATATAACTGCAAGCAGTCAGTCAAAGAACATGCAGGGGTGGCAAAATACCTGAATAAGCTCAGTCGCATACTCTCGGATGAGCGAATCTGCTTTCATGAGGTCAGCGTCGGATATCTTGCATTTGAGAATAAGGCGAAGTGCAGCTGAGAGCTTGAGAAAATTGGCAGGATCATCTGGGCACATCATCTGTTCCAGTTGGTTGATTTTCTAGAGTCTCGTTAGGGGGGTCACCGGGTGTTTTGCGTTTCTTCGACGACTGTAGAGCAGTAGTAAAAAGGTAGATAGACAAACATAGATGACTTACCCTCGATCTCGCCTTCTTTGCTGCAGCTAGTTTCGCTTTCTCAGCCTTTTGTCAAAGCTTCTCTTGCTTTTTTTCCTCCTCGATCTTGAGATTCTCTTCATTGATTCGAGCACAAAGTGCATCATATACTTCATGGCCTTGTTTCTTGGCTGCTGCAAGCGTCTTCTTGTTTTCTGCTTTCCGGGTACGTTCTGCCTTTTTCTCGTCCTCTAGCCTCTGGATCAATCCTATACGACTCTGGAGGGCATCAGTAGTGCCGTGCTGAGGTAAACAGGTGCTCCAGAGCTGGGGGATCTAGAAGTACAATGGCAGGGTGGAAATTAACAGGAAGATGCGAGCACACTCACGATGATTGGTCCATAAAGGGTGGCAAGAAGCAACCACTGATCAGACATCAGGGAACCTCCCGCAGGAATTCCTATATCTGTTGGGAGTTTTCCACACGAGACGGGGACCTGAAACTAAGTTTGATAGTATAATCAAAGTTGATGAATAGGAAAGACTCTACATCAGCGAGCATTTCATGTAGTTTTGCTAGCTCGTGATTAGGGCAGACTCGGAGGATCTTGTTTTGAACCCAGATATTGTAAAAATGAGTTTTGACAAGTCCTAGAAACAAACCAGTATTCAATGAGGTCAGAAGTAAGATGGTTCGACTGACCAAGGAACAAATTATGCATTGGATCAACCACAATTTGACATATGAGATCAAAGTACGGTAGCCGAGAAAGTTGAGTGTATCGTGTAGCGTGCTCCTTGACGAAGTTTTTCTGGGCATATGGTGTCGCCAGCTTACGGTACCGTTCACCAAGTTCTCGTTGCTCAGTGTTGGTTCGTGGCAGAAATGCTAGTAGTGATATGAGAGAGAACAATTCAAAATAGGGGAAATAAGAGATACCTCCTGCTTGAAATGCTTTCGCGGTCCCTTTGTCATCGATAGAGATCCAACAAAGAGTACAGAATTTGGTATGTGAATGCGATCCAAATCCACCAATTTTGTGTGCTGCTGGCTTATCACAGACAACAGCGACAAGAATGACACGGACGACACGGCCTAATGGAGATGAGATGTTTGCCATGAAAAGATAAGTGAAGCGCACCATTAGGACAGGACTCAGTTGGTACTGTCATTCCAAATTTCCAAAGGCGAAGGAGGTCAGAGATGATGGGGCGGAGAAATTGTTGGATCTGGTCGGGATTCTGCTCCTTTGGCCCTGGTAAGATACCCACACACATCAAATTGGCCGTGCGGTACCTAGAAATGACTAAGTGTCAGCTCAGTTTGAACAGATAAGCCAGATACCAACCGATACTCTGGTGGTAAATTACATATAGAAAAAGAGACGGGGCAGGAGGAATGGAACAGTGCAATGTTACTCTGTATATAAGAGAACCTTGAAACCAACAAAGTTAGTATGCTGAGAGACACGAAACATACTCAAGCATACATACCAATCTACCCCAAGATTTAGTCCGATACGAAGCTCATCTTGGGGCCCTCGTTTTTCAGTTGGAAGATTTGAGAAAAATAGTTTGCCATCGGGTCCTTTGAGTGTCGCACGACAGATTTTACCATCAAAGATATCTGTGTACTTGCCCAGAACCCGATCCTTATGACGCCATTCATCTAAGAGGACCTCGAGACCAGGGATTTTGAGAATCGACTTGATTTGCTCGGAGATAGGGAGATAGGGAAACTTGACGACAGGGGATTTGAACGCCCAATTGTTGCCACGTTTGGTCTCGGATGGAAGAAATAGCGCAATATTACATGCGGTACATGTATCTTGCGTGTGAGCGGATCCTGCAGGTGGGAAAACATTAAGACAACCGGGGCATACAGGAAGGAGGAAGATGTTTTTGTCCACGCCGAGGATGGTGTTGCTTGATTGCAAGGTGACCAATGGAGTAGCAATAGATGGGAGAAGGGATGTGAGAATGCAAGCGAAGATGGTTAGGAGGGCATTGCAAGCGACTCGAGGCAAATGGAACTGGAGATGGAGCCATGAGACGACAGTATAGATGACGAGAAGGTGAGGCGGCAGTCTTGCTACATCGCAATCGTCTCTCGAGCTGTAGTCAAAGGAAGGGAGGAAAGGATCAGGATCATCTTCATCATCTTGAGAAGAGGTCATTATATTCGCTGGTTCCGGGTCGTCCTGCTCGCCATCTTCGACATCCTCACCATCCTCCACACCATACTCAACCCCATCTTGGGCATCGTCATAACCACCTAGATCGTCACCACCCCAGTCCTCCATTGCCGTATCACCATCTTCATCACGGCCCAACTCTTCAACCATTCTCTGTATGTCACGTTCCAATGCACGCCATTCCGGATCAGGAGGGAGGTGGTGGGCCACATAAGATGTCAGCGGTCGGGCTCCTGCTGCTGTTGCTGCATTATATGCAGTAAAGTGATCTACTGCAGCGATAAGTGCCTCAGGGCTGTGAAAGTTTGGCCCAATGTTAGGGAGATTGGATCCAAATGTCATGATGTCCAGATCTTCGCCCGTTAGCGTGCCATGGTCAAGCATTTCCTGCTCGACAGCACAATCTGATCTTCTGGGAGGATCTTCAAATATAACATTGGGCGAAATTGGAGGGGGTTGTTCACGAAGGGATCGAGGGACCGGACCATGACTGCCCTGCGCAGATGGCATAATCCATTTGAAGTGTTTCTGTGACGCGACAGTTTTTTTCACCAGATCAGCTCGTTTATGGGCAGCTGCAACATGAGGAGCAACCAAAGCGCCAGAGCAGTTGGAACAGTCACATCGGGTGGGCATTTTGCTGGAGGATGTTCTGATGATGGTGAGGAAAGGATACTCGCGTCCATCAGCGCGACTTCATGTGGGTCACGTGCATTGCGCAAAAAATACTAAGTTTTTTTCTCTAGTACAGACGTTGATTACATGATCTTGGGACGCTTAGAAGAGGAGCCATAGCTCAGGCTCGGGCGCTCGTACTTCCAGTTTGACTTGACTTTGGGAGATGGTGATACGCTCAGCTTTGACTTGGATTGCCCTTTGTTGTCATCTGTCGACTTCAATTCAAGTTGTAAGACCGAATTAGGGCTGGGCATGATGGAATCAACACATACCTTGGTGGGAGATACCAAGGGAGAGACGTTCGGTCCCAAGTTGGATTGCGGAAGCACCCTGACAGCCATTCCTCGGTTGAGCTCGGATTGTAACTGCAAGATACCCAACTAAGCATCAAATTAATTGACGTGACTTGAATACATACCTTCGGGGTTGGTGGGGCACTCTCAGGTTCTGTAGTACTGGTACTGGAATCGTCGGGTGCAGGACGCTTCGCTGGCACCCCAATAACACCGGCAGGATTCTTGAAAAAAGACTCGTGTTCATGATGGGGACATGCGGTAGCCACTGCCAGGACCGTGACTGGAGCACCTTTGGTGGAGATCTTGACTTTGTAGAGCTGGAGATACAGTTCAGCGAGGGTTGCGTAAATCAGAATCTTAATGGCTACACATACCAAGGACTGGGGCTCAGGGTGGTCGACTTTAAAAATGATGGACTTTGCACGCCTTGGGAGCATGACCTTCACGAGACCTGTGTCTTCAAGTTCTGACATGTGAGCGTCGGGATAAAGGTGGTTAAAAGGTAAGTACTCAACAAGTTCTACTCGGAGCTCCAAAGATCCTCTACCACAAGGTCGAGTAATGTCGGGGTAGGCCATATAGACGGAAGAAATTCGTATTGGTGATACTCGTTCTGGGTAGGTCAGGAAAGCGTATGTTTACAGGTGTTGTCCAGAAATCGGGTCGGGTTTACATCGTGGTAAATCACCCACAAATCCAGTTTTTGGACACTCAGTTTATGCTCTGATTTATTGTTAAAGTCAGATCAAGGTCGGTCTACATCGTGTATATGGCTGCGAGTAAGGTCCAGCTAAAATCGCGTTTCCGCAGTGACAGACTGAAAGCGGGATCTCCATGTCGGATCGACAGGCTCGCTGTTCGGTCGAGGATAGTAGCCTTCAGGGAGTGGGGTATGAACTGTGTGCGCATTTTTCATATTGCAGTGGGCAATTATCTTCTCCAGGTATGCAGTTTGGTCTATGAGGACTTTCCAGCCTTTATGGCGGATACGCATCCAGAGGAATTCCTTTGGAACTCCAAGGTCCCGGCATTCCCACTTCCGCATGAAAGCGGATTTGATCTTGTCAACGATCTTTTTAGACGGTCCGCAGAATAAGGTGTCATCAACATAGATGATAGCGACTACGGTGGTAGTACCCTTCTTGCGGTATAGGAAGATTCCGGCGTCAGATTTCAAACACTCAAATCCTAATTCTATCATGGACTCATTGAGAGTGCGCCACCAGGCGAGTCCGGCCTGTTTGAGTCCGTAGAGGGCGCGAAGTAAGTGGAGTACTTTGTTCTCCTGGCCGGGAATTTTAAATCCTTCCGGCTGCTCCATGTATATTTCTTCTTTGAGCTTTCCATATAGGTATGCACTTCGGACATCTAGTCCAGATATGTGCCAGTCCTCGAGTGTGGCCAGTGCTAGCATGAGCTGGACAGTCTCGAATCGGACGACGGGTGAAAATATTTGGTCGAAGTCCACCCCTTCAACCTGGGAGAAACCCTTTGCTACTAAGCGGGCTTTCTTGTGTCCGTCAGACTTGACATCAAAGACCCATCGGTTCTTTATAATTTTCCGATGTTTGGGTCGGTCCACTAACTCAAACACTTTCCAGTGGCAGAGGATATCTAATTCCTCATTGCATGCGTTGCACCAGAGCTTCTGCTCTTGGTCTGGTAATGTGAGTATATTGCGGTATGACCATTCACGATGTGGTTTTATCTCCGGTTTCGGAGTTGTGGTACTAGTAGCGGTATATACTTCGCTGCGCGTGCTCGGGATTTCCATGGAAGTATCATCACAGATTGCTTGGGAACAAAGGAGGCGGATTAAGCGTGCTCCCCCTTCCCGGACTATGCGTTCCACGTTCTCTTTGGAGTCTGTGGAGGATTTAGGTCCGGGGGAATCAGGCATTGCTCCGGGAATATGTTGGTTATAATTATTGTTGTCAGAATGTGACATCTTGCGTTGGGACTGACTGGTGACTTGTTTCCAGCGATTTAGATTTTCTATGTCCTTAAGTTGACTTAGGGGGTGTCGACGGTCCCCATAGACATTGTCTGGACGGGTTGGAGGGTGTCGGATGCGCTCAGAACACCTGGGTAAGGGAGGCAGAGCGACCGGTTGCCTCCTAGATCGCGGAGGTGTTGATGGAGGTGGTAGTTCCTCATTGGAGTCATCTGAGGATGAAGAGACATATCCATCAGAGTGTTTCGGAGCGTCAGGGGTTGCTACCCTGGGAGGTGGGTTGGGTGCCCGATTCTGGGTGTTTCCTGAATGTTGTTTGTTCGGTTCATCCTCCAGATTGGAGGGAATATGCGGAATTGGAGCTATATCATCGTCCAGAATTGATACCTTGGACGTGTGGTCATGCGGAACTATAGGAGTCCGCTGGTTTATTTTATTACAACGAGGGAAGAGCGTCTCGTTGAAGAGGGCATGTGCGGACGTAAATACTGAGTTCGTGTCACGCATAACTTAGAGGTAGTTGCAATCGTTTCCTGGTGCAACTCCGAGGTATGTCATCATCTCGGATTTAGCGGATAGCTTGTCTTTTTGGACATCCGGGGATAGGTGCACAAAGGCTCCACATCCGAAGATCCGGAGGTGATTAATGTCGGGCGGTGATCCGTGAATGAGTTCATATGGAGTATGCCATCCGAGTCGTCGGTTCAGAGTCCGGTTATAAATGTGTGTTGCATGGGATGTCGCAAACTCCCAAAAAGAGGGCAGAAGGCATGCCTCATGTCGCATAGACTCTGCCTTGTCCATAAGTGTGCACATGAGTCTTTCAGCGCGTCTGTTTTGTTGCAGAGTGTGCGGAGTGCTCTGGTATATGTGAATGCCTTCGTTCTGGAGTAGCTTATCGAAAGCTTCGGATTTGTATTCTCCCCCTGCATCGGACATCCAGCCTTTTACTTTGGCTTTGTACTGGTTTGCAGCATATGATAGAAAGTGTTTTGTGGCCTGTAATGCGGCATTTTTCGTCGCATGTTAACTGTCCAGGCATGAGATGTGTAGTCATCATAGAACACAATCATGTAGCAATTTTTCCGGTAGGATTCCGTGGGGAAGGACTTTAGGTCCAAGTGTATCAGCTCAAAGGGCACGGAGGCCCACTGTTTGTTCTCTGGGAAGGAGCGGTTTGGCATTTTACCGAGAGCACATCCACGACAAGGAGTCTTGGACTGCATCAGACTTACGTCTGGAAATTTTTGCGTATGTTTTCTTGCCTTGGACAACACTTCCAGAGAAGGATGTCCGAAATGTTTGTGCAATGTATTCATATCAATTGTAGCGACGAAAGTGTCAGCTGACGAGACGCATGATGCCTGGATAACGAACATCATATCATTTCGGTGCTGGGGGGCGAATGAGGCAATTGGGGTATGTCCGTCCCAGAAAGTGAGGTTCCGAGAGCGTCCGGTCAAAGACCAGGACAGGTTGTAGCGGAGTAAGTCTCCGACGGAGATGAGACGTCTGGTGAGGTTAGGGACGTGTACTAGTAGGACATTTTCTAATTGGAGTATTTGCTCCTGTCTGTTAGGATCTGTGATTCGGAGTAAAACTGTTCCGATTCCGATAGATCGTCCGTCGTGAGTGGTAGCCGTTTGTACAGTCACAGTGATGCTGTTGTTGGCTTTCTTGTAGCTCACAAAGTCGTCGATGCAATGAGTGAAATGGCTCAATGCACTGGAATCTAAGATCCATTGTACTGTTTTATTGGAACTCCGGGGTTGTCCCGGCTTTTTACAATGCGTGCACAATGTGTAATTGTCCGCATGCATCAGCAAACTCACCCCTTCCTGTCCAGTTCCTCTTCAGACTGTCCAAGGCTAGCCAATCTAGGATAGTGTCCTAGCCTCTCTAGCAAGGTACCTAACTGGCTAGAGCTGTCTTAATCTGTCCCAGTGTTATCCTAGACTGGACCAGCCTGTAGAAGCCTGTAAGCTCACCTACTGGTAGACTGCCAGTAAGATAGCTAGCTCCTGTCAATGGCTGTCATAGTCTGGGGCAACCTGTCTACAAACCAACAGCTTGGACATGAGAAATCAGGCACTGCAATTGATTCCATATTGGGATAACATGACGACATGATAACATAATACATGATTATCATCATAACATGACATAATTTAATCAAGCACCACATCAAAACTGCTGGACAACACCAACGCCTGAGTGCTCCGTGCCCCTCCACTATGACAAATTGAGTGCCAAACCAAACTTCGAACCTGAAGTACTCACCTCCCAATTTCTGCCCACCTGCGACGGAGATCCTGCATCTTCTGGGCATGGATCAGAGACGTGTCACATTTGCACATGAGTCGCAGCATGTCAAAGTATACCAGCGTGTATGTTGCCACCCTAAAATTCACCTCGCCTTGAGACGATGCCATTTAGTCAAGAACAACTTTAAGCTAGAAGAAATGGATCAACTTATGCATAATAATTGTGAAAAAGTAAAGGTTACCACTGTGGCAGTGATGGTGACAGCAACTCTCGGAACCTCGGAGCTGAATACCTCCGGAAAGCATTTTCCGACACTCTTGTCATTGCTGTAGAAAAAATCAATCACAAGCCCAGATAACACAGGATGCGCCATATTATTCGTCTTGCCCTGCAAAGATCGTCAGTAGATACCTTCAGGTTCCAGGTTGCTTACCTCGTCGTCCACACCGTCCCATAAAAACAGTCCATTGTCTCCTAAGAGTTGCAATGTGATATCCTTGTTGACTTCACGCCGGTTATCTGGATCCCACTGATAGCGTTGCGTGACGAAAACCTGGGCTTTCTTTCTCAATCTGGATCGCCAATTTCCTAGATCCTCCCACAGCTGTTGAGATGTAGTCAGTATGTAGACCCTAGCTATAAACGAGAACTTGCCAGTTTACATATGTCATTGGCATAATGGGGCCACCAGCCTGCGTCGAAAAAAATCAGTCATAGCATTCAACATGTGATCCATGAGCGATTACCTTCAGGAACGATCAACGATTGTGCACAATGTTCTTGAATTCCTTCCTCGATATATTCCAACACATTCTTGTTGAATGCTGCACGGTGCAGGAAGGCATCGACTGATGCTGCATTGCAGTGCGAGAACTGTTTCGCACATTCGATGATGTCGCGAACGGCAGGTTCATAAAACTGTAGCTGAGACGGGTCAGCACCTTCGGTTGCAGGACCAACTAGAGGGTGGGGCTGGCTGAGCTTGGGATGAGGAACGGGCTGGCTCGGCTCCGATGTCTGTGCGTCTTCGCGTGGGTTGGATGTGGTGTTCGGAGCGAAGGTTGAATATTGCTGCTGCCTAACGACAGCTAAGTCTGAGTTGCTAGGGAGGTGAGGGGTACGGTTGCGTCGACGGTGCTGAGTTACAACATCATCAGCTTTGTCATGCGTGTTCATGTTAGCTGGTAGGAAGGCGTTAAATACATCCTTGAAATATAGAACGTCGTACCTTGACCTCGTTCGTATCTTGACCCATTTGGCTCTACAAACTCTTCGGATGAGCAACAAACTCATGAATACAAATGTACATACCTTCTGGCCGGGGGGGAACTCGATGTAGCCCAGAGATATCCATCGCTGGAGTAGGTGCAGGAGCGGCTGAGGAACAAGTGATTAACAACTTGAAGTATTAATCATGAGAGAATTTAGTACCTTGGGATCCAGAACCATGCTCCGTTGTATCTTTGCTTCGCAACACCGCTTCTGCAAGCCGTTCATCTTCACTTGGCACCTGCTCATCGATTTCAATACCACTGGTGTCGTCGTCGTCGGGCTCGAAGACACTACTTCGACCCTCACGAGGCATGAATTGGAACGTTGCAGAACGACGCAAGCCAATGGGACGCAAGAGAGGTGAATGCAGTTCTTCAACGGGGTCTTCGAACAGATCTGCCGCAGCTTTGACACCCTGGGAGGGTGGAGGGGGCCAAGGTAATGCTGACCCTCTATCTTCTCCTGCGAATTGAAAGTCAGTGTCGTCAGCTCAAGGCCGCAAACGACGCACGACAAAAACGAGTAGACTCACCTGCACCAGGTCCGTTCTAACATTGTAAGTCATGAGCGAGTACACAATGTCCAGACAAGATAGTTACTTACCTTGGCCAAAGATGAAGCTCGAGACATGCGAGGAGGAGCCTCAACACCAGACTGAGAAGCGAGGGCCAGCATTTGGAGGTGAGAAGAACGACGACGAGAGATGCCTTCTTGATTATTTTGACTGGAAGAGCAAACCGAAGCCACGCGAGATGTCGGAGCAGTAGTCACAAGAGAGGTAGCGCCAGAAAATAACGAACTAGCACGGGAAGAGGGAGGCACAGATGGGTTGGAAATGGTCGCAGAATGTCCTTCTTGGTCAGTATCCGGCACCTTGAAACCAAACTGCTGTCCTGGTGTCGATACAGTGAATGACGGTTGAATTTCTGGGGATGGCTCTGCGTCAATCCGCTTAGCCTTGAGATGGGGTCATGGATGTGGACGTGACTTCGGATTTGGTAGTAACTCAGTACTTGAAGCGGGTGCAATGGGATTCACTGCCAGATCCTTGGTGGCAGCATCGAGCTGGACTTGTCGTTTCGACTTGGCCTTCCTGACGGCTTGCACTCACTCAAGGCTCTGCATCTGTGACATCCAACCACCGGTTCCCCTTCCATTACGCGAAGACCGTCGAACCGGAGAGTCTGAGGGCGGTGAGGGTCAAACGAATGCATAGAGAATTTGAGAAATACCAGGTGGCACTTGAGCTTCAGTCTTGGAACGCTTTGAGTTACCCGAGATCAGACCATGGTTGTCTTGGTCATCATCTAGCTCGGGTTGATCAGAGTTGACGTACACTGCTTTGCGTTTGGGAGGCATACCAGTGGATGGAAGGCAGGAGAGCAAGCCGTACTTTATTTGAATGAAATTCCGACAAGTCTTGGCACCAAGCAAACTCAAACAAAAAAATTACAAACTACACTACAACGTAGAAAGGTATGGATAGGCTACCGGATCTGGGTATACGTACTGGAATAAATTAGGTATCCGTCGTCATCATGCAATGCACGAGTAGAAAATGAGAAAGAGGGAAAGTAGGGAAAAGGAAAAGGGAATGGCTAGGTATCCATGTGCAAGGCGGATGGCGCAGTGTGAGAATACCATCTGCGAGAGGGCCCGGCCGTTTTCCGTCAACGCTTAGGGTATCGATCATCGTCGGCGTCGGAGAGGCGCCTTCGATTTGAACCCGAATGTGAGGTAGGCGACTCAGCGGGGGTGGTGAAGCCAGATCCACTAAGCTCACGGATGGGAGCAGGGCATGGTATATGAGCAGGGAGACGATGGTGTACATGCAAAACATCTACACGTAAAGCAGGCTGAGGTGCCAGATCCGCGTCAACGTCGGAAGAGTCTGGGCTATCAGAAGATGAATCCTTGGAGGCGGTAGTAGGAGATGGAGAGTGAGAAATCGGCTCCGAGTTTAACTTCACACCATTCTCTGGGGGTAAGATTTTGGTCCAGTGCTTGTCCGTTAAGCCACACAACCCCTCCAGAAGGGCACTGATCATGAAGTCGTGGGTGACTTCATCTTCATTGAGGATGAATTTACCGTCGCGAAAACGCATCACCAAGACAATCTTCTCGCGGAGCTTGGTGAGTAGTGGGATCAACGGATGAAAATATGGAGAGATATGCAGGAGTATGTTGGAGGTCCAGCCTAGATCGGACTGGATGGTTGTCATTTTAGCATATGTGGGTTTGAAGGAGTTGAAATATGTGTCGAAGCAGGAAAGTCCAGTCCTGGTTTTGACTTTGTGAGGCTTCTCGAAGAGTACGCATATCCCGACCAATATGTAGAATATTGATTCGAGATCGTGGATGGGCTTGTGAAGCACTGGCTTTCCGGGTCCCGCGTGCGCCAACTCTGCAGCCATCCAAGACCAAGTTCCCTAAAGATGCTTCAGCCGAATGTTGAGATCAAATATGATTTTGACCTTACTGTTCATTGAAGCGGGTGAGAGTCAATCGAGGGATGAGAGGGGTCCAGAGGCTCTTCGGCCATCTAGACCTTTATCTCATGGTTACTTCCCAGCTTTGTAACTGAGACGTACTCCACAGGACTCTGAGTCGGTTGACTCGAGTCGTCATGTAATCGTGCAGAAACAAAATCTTCGCTGCAGATTGGGGGAGTTGCTTTGGTATCGGACACTGCGGTTGAATCGGGGGTAGTGGGCCTTGTGGAAGGCTGAGAAGAAACAGGATAGATGGGGACTGCGTAGCCCCAATCAGTGAAAAGGCCACAATGGCACACGAATTCCTTGATCTTCTGGCGAAGAGACGTGTGCGTCTGCTCAGGGAGGACGTCGAGAAACTCAAGGCGGTCACCGGCATCAGGTTCAAGATCAGCACAAAGGATGAGCAGCAAGTTGAACAAACTGATATCGCGATGGAGAATACCTGCTTTCATGAGCGCCTCCTTATGAGCTGCAATACTCTCAGTGAAGAAGCTACTACAGATGCAAGTAGGGACTGTGACGCACTCGTAAGGAAATCGATGAATACTACCAGGAGTTCCGCTAAGGAGTGGAATTCCAAAACTTCGACACTGACAGGTGTGGTTATGAGACGAGACAGGATGCGAAGCTGATACCGGCGTTTGCTTGCTTTGCGGCTGGCTTCAGAAAGGAGAGAGCGTAGTAGATGTGTCAAATTGTTGAATGCCGTGTCACGATGGATGGGATGTGCAGCTTGAACCTGCTCTTCGTGTACGAGCTTCGGCACTCCAACGACTCCTGCGGCGTTTAGCATCGAGAGGATCATCCCTTCCATATATTTTCGTAGCGGGTTGATCCATGAGTCTTTGATGACGACTCGTATTCCTCTGCGGGTCTGTGGCCACACTGGGGCTGAGCCCCCAGTCCCGGAATCGCCTGAATTCATTGTACCGCTCCAAACGGTTGTCCCGCGCCCATGCATGATGTCTGAGATAAAAAGGAGTTCGTCAACTGTGATCTCCTTCAAGTCCTTGCCCCCCTTCCATGCAATCAACACGCGCTTCTTCCCAGATTTATCGAGTAAAGAGACGTCGAAACCAAGCTGAGCTAGGTCAGCCTGTGAGAGCCCAACTAGAATGCGCAGGAACATCTCCAGGTCAGAGTGTATGTCAAAACACTGCGTGTCCAATGAGCCCCCCCAGTCGAAAAATGTCAGACTGACGGTGGACCCGAGTACTCGGAGGGAAGGAGCAGAGTGTCGCCCATCCTGGGCGGTTAGAAGGACCGACGTTTTCCCTGCTATTTCGATAAAAGATGATTGAAGGGTGGTGGAGTTCTTTTTGCTCTTCATCTCCCCCAGCACATGGACATTTCGCCAGTCTGTTTCGTTGGTGTCTGTACAGAGAGCCAAGTCCGGTTTTCGCTGTAAAAAGGCCCTGGTGAAGACTTTTTTGGCACCTCGACCATGCCATTTCCTATGTGATTGTTAACATTAGTCAACCGAGATGGAGACGTTTACTACTCACTTGTCGGTCTTTTTGTGAGTGATTTTCTCGACTGCGCCCTTCACTTTGTTAAAAAAACTTGCCATGTGCTCTTCTGCATTCTTCCCCTGCATGGCTTTCGGAAAGCCAGACCATTGCTCCTCTCCCTCACTGGTCATCCCATACAACCGTCGAGCCCGTAGGTTTTGCATAATGTGAGACATCGTTTCAGATCCAAATAACAATGAATCCAGGAAGAGTTCTTCGAGGAACTCTCAACTCTCAGACTTGCTTAGGTGCCAGTGGAAGTTCTTTGTATCGTTGTCCACAAGACGATCCATGTTGGGGCGATAACCGTCAGATTTTCGCCTATATCGCAATGGTATACAGGGAAGCTGTGGAAACCATCAATTATGGAGCATGAAACAGAATGTGAGCACTCAGTACCTGGGCGTCGTTCTGTGGTGTTGCATGTGGACGCACAGGTCGGCGCTACAAACATGTCAAATTACATGAACCATTTTAGGGAAGTAGCGTACGGTACAACCTTTGAGCTGGGTGTGCCTTCTAGTTGCATTTCCAAGTCAACGTCTATCAAGAAGCAGGGCAAAATATCACACAGGTCAGTAGAAATAGTAGTCGGTCCTCAAGCCCAACGGCTGCGCAGCAGCCTCACTTATGCATTGCCCACAAGGCAGCCTCATGTTTCAGTTACAGCTATTGCAGTCATGACAATTGGCCTCATTCTGATCAATCAATATGTGCATGTGACTAGGTAGGGAACAGGGCATAAAAGAATTCCTTGGACCAAAACTTATTCAGCCAGAATTCAGTAGACAACTCATAACTACTTTGACGAGTCAAACAGTTGTGAGCAACATCACCAAAGTGAGGGATAAGGTGAGCAGGTGACCGAATCAGCAAAACAGGAATGACGTCCCCAATGCGACTACCATCGGGTCGAACTGCACGGTGAAGAAGGTGCATACTGGTTCTGGAATGAATGGGAAGTCCACGTTGAGGGACGATGTTGAAATGCTGCACATATGCAACAAAGTGGTCGGAATGGAGGAGATGAAATGTCATTCGTAGCTGGACAACGGAATGATCTATGAGCAACATGAGTAACGAATTGTTGCTATGTACCAAGAATACCAACCGTCCAGGCCTTGTTTGGGCCAAGAACTTTCTGGTGTAGCATTGACAACAACTGCGTCATATAACCCATAGGGGTTCTCGACCAAAGGGGAGATTGCACGCAGTGTCTGTGGTTGGTCTGGAATATCCTTGTGGTACCGTGTTTGTTGGATACGAAGCTTGTACCAGACTTGAATGCGATCAGATGGTAAATGATGGACCTCATTATGATTTCTGACACCTAACATGGGGTGCGATGAGGATGTCGCGACACGGGATAAATATTCATAAAGAGCTGGGATGAGATCAGGGATGTTGAATTTAACAGCAGCTTCGTCTATCATCACACGTAGGGAGGGTTTCAATGCGAGATGGAAGGCGGAAGTCGCAGTGGAGAAAGTTCGATGGGGTTTTGGAGCAGTTAGATAGCTACCTCGAGCGAAGGCATCAGCGATTTGAAAGTAGTCAACTTGATCAAATACTGTTATGCCCAGGTGGTTGGAAAGGGAGACGTCGTCTGGATCTGGTTCATGCTCATCATCCTGATCGAATCCTTCATTGTTGTCATGGCCATGTTCTTCCGCTTTTCTCTCCAGGTAAGTAGTGATCTCGAATCGCAAGCATTTCTCGGTTCGATCTAGGTGACAGGCAATTTGACTGTAATAGTCCTGGTTATTGCCTGCTCAAGCAGGAAGTTTAATTTCCTGCATGTGCGCATGCTCGGTGGGGTCAGCGGACCATTGCATCACCGGGCCAGAACAACGGATATTGGAAATGACACTTTGGAGGAGTTCCAGCTTGGGAATCTCCCAACTGTCCTTCCACCCTCCTGCGCATACAACGGCATCCTTATGGTCATGAAATTCCTGTAACGCCTGCGAAAGCCTGTGAAGCGAATCATTGGTGAAAGTTGGTGCCTGTGCAAGATACCGGAACTCCATGAGCGCTCGAACGGTGACCAGGAAACGAGGCGGAACAGCGCCAGCGATAACGCCAATCAGATAGCGCTGTACAGCCCGATGGTCACGGCTGGTGACCTGCTTGAGATTGGAAACGCCGTCCTCAAAGAAACGATACCCAATGGGGGTTTGGATTAATGCAAAACGGAAGTCGATCTCCTGTGCTCCTACAACAGTGACACACCACTGTGTGTCATGGTCCCAACTAAAATGATGGAAATGGTGGAGTGGTTCGGTGTGAAGAAAGGATCATGATGAAGGTTGGGAAAGCAGCCAGCCAATCCAGAATGGTTCTACAACCCCATTCAGTCCAAGTTCCCTGATAAGCTTTATGAATTCCTTGTAATCGGGTGGGTCGTGCGCAGTACGCGCAGTTTGGATGGCAATAATGATGAGAGTTACCAAGGCTGTACGGGGAGGGTGACAAATCGGATCTCCAAAGTTCTTCGCTTTTGCCATTGTGACTGCCAGTGGAGAAACCTTGGGGCTCATACAGGCGATAAGAGATTGCTCTGGGGTATCAGCAATCCAGGCTACAAGCGGTGTGTAGCAATATCGAAGGTTTCCCATTGGGTCGTTCATCATAATACCTACGGCGGCGGCGGTCTTCAGGGGCTGCAAGACAAAGTCGAGTGCTTGATGGAAAATGCGGTCCTGCAACAAGCTACGTACGCGCATGTTCTTGTGGATGATTTTGGGAATCAGGAGCAGGGCCAGGAGCATGTATCCATGAAGGGACATTTTGCTGCGGATGTCGGCATTGATATTCACGAGACTTAGGAGAACAGGATGTGCCAAGCGGTTGCCAGTCATAACTGAGATGTTTGTCTTATCGGAAGACAGTACAACGCCTAGAAGGGTACTTCTGATAGGAAGCTCGCACTACCGTAGCGAGTAGTTATGACAAGTGTTCACCGGTAGTAGCGACAATCAATGTACCTGCAAGTCCCAAGCCTGATTACTGCTCATCCAGTCATTGTAAATACGACATATCTTTGCAGACGAGGTCCATATTTTCTGTGGTACAAAGTGTATGTGTGGAGCAAGCAATGGATTGGTGAGAAGCGCCTGGAGACACTCGAGAGGTCGACGGTAGAATAGTCGGACAGCATGTTTCGTCTTTCCTTCATTGGGTTTCAGTGTCTCACAAAACCACGCAGGTCCAGAGGGTAGCATTTCTGCACGGGACCATAGTTGCTTTCCCGTCTGAAAAGAAAGTGGTACATGTTTGAGCTTGACTAAACTCAGAAGCTGAATTCCATGTGAGGGAAGGGACTGAACGTACAATATCAAGCGATAGCAACGAGTCAATTGTGGACAAACTGAGCTGAGAGCGGAGGAGCCAGGATGCAAATTCCCATTCCTCTCGAGATGCGAAGGGGTAATAAAGATTCCCTTGATGCTCGGCTGCATACCTATCCTCCCTGAAGCTCTCCATGAACGTCTTCCCACCAAGAAATGCCTCACTGCAGCCCTCAAATTCTTTGATGAAGACCTCTGGCAAACCTGGGCGTTCCATCCTGTCATCCGAGTCCATGTCCATGGCAACATCAGGATCAACAAGTTGAGGCTCCTGGTCTTCATAGTTCGATTGAGTATCATTGTGAGCAAGAAACTGAGAAGGGTCTTCACCCTGAAATTGATCGGCCATCGGTGGAGGATCAGGATGAACTTGAGGGTCATTAAAAAGAGTGCATGCTTCATGCAATGTAGCTGCACATGAGCCCGATGGTTGATTCATGTGTTGCAGAACGTTGGTTTCTGAGCAGAATCGTTTGCCACACTGAGGACAACTGATGGTCTTCCGCTTGTTGCGATTCAATTTCACCTTCAAGTTGGGCATTTTTGAGAATCCAGGCGTATCAGCGCAAAATCCGTTGATGCTTGCGCTAAGTCCGTATTCACACAGCTTACATTGATAGCTCGAGAAATGTGCAGCAGCAGTGCAGCTCCCACGCCCACCCATTGGCCACCCCTCGCTCACGGCCACACGTGACTCCAGATTCTTGCCGCTTTCGGACCGCAGCTCAGGCGACACGAGTCACATGGCCCGCCATCGACTTTGCTCTATGGAAAGTGTAGGGTCTATGCTCCATGGAATTGCACAACAGGTCATTGTGCTCGTACAAGTACATTATCCTCTCTAGCAGCCTCCCCACACCTACATTTCAAGCTGTTAATACCATTAGAATGAGCAACCGAAATCCATCGGATCATTTATGGAGGTATGCTTATCTGTCCTTTCATCACTGCGATCTCCTTGCCACAGCTCTCAGAAACGTGCATTTTTTCAAATCACTCCCTTTATTTTCCAAGCATAGTACGCAGCAGGTCACTGTTTCGTGAGGGACTTATTTATCATTGTTTGCATATGCCCACATCATCACTTCCACCCATCTGACTACCCAGCTGCAATGACATCGACACGACAACCTGTGCTGGGATTCAAGCATGTATCAGATGCCATTTTTCACCTCTCCCCGCTCACGACATCTTTTCTGAACCCACATACCATTGCGCCGCTATGTTTGACTCACCATCTCTCTTATCCCTCCGATATTCAGGCACAGCCTTTGGCCAGCAACGAGGAAGCTGCGCCGCAAGGAGCTACCGATCTGACAGATCTTGATTTGCACGTAGGTGGATAAAGCATCGACTGCCTTATAGTTTACCCATGTTCCCAACAGCACGACTCGGAGTTGGACATTGTCGTTCCAAACCCGGAGAACTCTGCCGAAGCATACCTTCTATTAGCGGTCGCCCGTGCTGACCGTCAAGTTCAGCTCACTCGCAAAAGCTTAGCCCTTCAAGTAGTTCATCGCAACACACTCGTGCTTCAGTACAATTGCCTGCTGTTGGAAAAAACAGAAAAGGATCTGCATTCAGCTGACAAGTTCGTCAGCCATGTTCACTTTGTAGTCCGACAGTGTGGCCTACCGGTCGCGCTCGAATACACAATGCAAGACTCGCCGGCCGGCTCGGGGGAATGTTCTGCACACCGTGAGTCTATCTTTTAGTTGAGCTAACTGTATACACAAGCTTATTGTTGCCGCAGGTATGCTGCCCAGGCGACCTGATACCAGTCACTATGATCACATACCTTCGTCTTGTTTGACACAACCCTCACTCGATGTTGTACTAGATTAGTTCGTCACGCTTTCCGGGTTGATGTTGATCTCTTTGGTTGCATTCATTGGCAATGTGACACGATTGTTTTTTTTAGATTCGTATGTACTGCTGCTGTTAGGATTAGATAGTATCTCAGTATAACTCCGAGTCAATGGAAACACCTTGGCTGCTGGTGCCTCCAAGTTGATACATATGTAGTTGTTGATTCTGACTGTGCGATACCTAGTAGCGTGACCAAGTACTGCTGGCATGTCCTACATCTCATACCTTTGATACTGCCTTTAATTGTCCTACTACGCAACGCGACCACTGGCAGCCAAGGACGACAACGAGGCCAGGACGAGGACAGCGAGCCAACATGCTGCCAAAGAGGGCGACGTCCTCAATCGTCCCCGGCCCACTACATACTAGTAGTGCGAGGAGCCATGGACGACTCCGATGCCTGCTGTTCGTGTCTCTGTCCCACCAGATAGCACGGAGAAGCAAGGACAAGGACAGAGCCAACGCACCGTCTGTCTCGAGTAAGCAGAGAACATGATGATGACGACGACACCCTCAATCGTCCCAATACCACTAGGTAGCCATGGCCCGCCGGGAGCCAAGGATCACGGTGACGCCTACCATTCATATCTGTCTCACTATAACATGCTGACCATTCCGAAGAGGACAATGATCATGATGACACCTTCACTTACCCCGTCCTGCTACACAGCACAAGGAGCAATAGACGACGACGATGACGTCCCCCTCAACCATTCACGTTCCACTATGTAGCAATGCCTGCGTGGACAGTGTCAACTTGAACATGCCAGTCCATCCTGATGTCGAGATCCCGTTCTCGTCCCCACCACCACTGGCATCTCACCATGTAGTGCAAAGAGGCAAGGAATGAGGACAATGCCAACGCGCCATCCTTACGGGGTAGGATGAGAAGCATGACGACGACGCCTGCCCCTCGCGTCTGTCCCACCATGTAGCGCAAAGAAATAAGGACAAGGACAGCATTGACGTGCTGTCCGTCTTGAGTAGGGCAAGAACAGGAAGACGACGCAATCCTCAAGCTAAAGATGGCAAAAAGATCTCGCTCTCGTCTCACCATGTAGCGCGTAGAGGCAAGGCCCACCAATCATGATGTGCCATGGATCCCCCAGCAGGACAACGACATGGCGAGGACAACGACGCAATCTGCACCTCGTGCTATCTGTCTCACCACGTAGCATGAAGAAGCAAGGCCGAGCACCGTCCATCAAGGATGGTGGCTTTGGGTATCGCACCGTCATTCTACCCACCTACCCCATCTCAGGAGATGTATGTGCTCCACTCGGTGCATTGATCCGTCCCGATCTCTGATCATTGAGCCAAGGGACCTGTGGGTGAGCTGTTGGTGACTCAAGGCTGCCACAACATGTGTCCAAACCACTTGCATATGATGGTGGATGTAACGACCTAGACTTAGAGTCGTAACGCTCGAGGGCAAGACAACAATTTGACCAGTGTTCAAGGCTTCAAGACTAATCGTTAAGTCCGAAGCGAGTAGATGAGGATAGGGAGTGGTACCCTTAAT
>QFES01007855.1:0-10580 GCA_003316375.1 Tylopilus plumbeoviolaceoides
TTTTCCACAACTATTCTATAGATACCAAAATGTGCTTTGATGCCACGCAACTGGATTTCGAAGGAGATATGGGGACAACGCATTCGCGCCCCTTGCCCTCCTTCGCGATGAAGTAAACCGGGCGGTCAATGACGCCGAACTCGTCTGTTTGAAAGAATGGTATGAGAAGGAAGCTCGAACTAATGGTGTCCCCATTATGGCGGTCCCCATGTTGGGCATCTCACCCAATGTATCGAGGGACAACGATCTCCTCGTCCGCTTCAGTCTTGCCGTGGTCACATATGGCCTTGCATATGTGCGCTGTGATGGGGCTGACATCATCATCACTGAAGACAAGGAGATGGAGGGCCCAGCACAAATGTAGACCGGTTTCGCAACCAAGGCAATGGCCTCTTACTCTTCTTGTGGATTCAACCCACTCCTAATTACCATGAATGATTGCATCCGTACGGGGGCGTAACCCCCTACCTTTTCCTTTTTTTTGCTTGTATCTACATTTCTCTCCCCTATCTAATTCTGTATGTTTCCTTATATGCATAATAATATATCTCTTCCTTTGATTGATTGTTTGCGAGGCGTGATCCGCCTCAAACAGGAAGGGTGTAAGGGGACGGAGGTCCCCTAGTATGACATAGGGGCCAAAGGCCCATATCTAGTGCCGACAGGCACTATCAGATGATCGGGCACATGTGACAGAAGTAATCACATGCACTGTAGTTAGTAGATAAATGGGAGCGCCATGAAAGCGGGCTCCCAATCTTTTTTACCTCTGTAAAGCACACATCTGGTGAATCCCATAGCGGTTCACTTCGCCTGCGTGAATCTGAGGTACAAAGACCCCAATAAAAGGTAATCAACCTTTACACTAATCGTCAAGCCTAAAGCGAGTATATGAGAGATGATAGAGTGGTACCCTTAATTCAGGCTCAAGTCTAAGATGGGAGGAGAACAAATGGATAAGACTACAGAATGTGATGATGTACATGGGTTCAAATACTATATGCTACCATGCACAGACCAGGCTATGGACTACCTTTCGAGGATGAGCGATGCTGCGTATGCAGCTATGTGCAGTCAATGCTGTGAAGATGGATATGGTAAGGTAAAAGTGGAGCCATAGTAAGTCCAATGGAAAAAGAGGAGAAAGTCGTATGATGAGCGAACCGATAGGATGAGAGAAAATGAAAGAAATTGTAACAGATACCTTGACATTGTAAGAAAGATAATTAGTGTGGGAAGTGAGTATAACTTGTCCCAGGGGTTCTGAAGAGGATAGAATAGAGAGGGTTTGCTCCAAACGTATCTTGAGCACAGGCAAGAGAATCCAGAGCACAGGAAACACAGACCGGAAGTCTGGAATGGAAACAGATAACACGGAAACAGGTCCAGAAATGGACATGGAAACAGATGCAGAAGATGACAAAGATGAAGGAAGAAAAGGAGGGAAATGACTTGGAGACAATCCTGCACACGGGCAGGTGACCTTCAGACTGCAAGAAGATTGTCTATTCATAGCTAGACAAGCTCTTAAGTAGAATGTAGCTATTGGAAATACTACATGAAAATTTCCAAGGACCCTGTCATCCCTGTCAGATGCGAAGGAAAATAAAGAGGGCTGCCTCTATGGTATGGCACTGGCAGTGACAGTGGCACAGGCCTAGAGCCCTGGCGCAAGATGTCTGAAGTGATATGAACAACGGAAGTAAGTTCAGATGACCCAGAAGCTGAACAGAAACTGAACAGAAACTGAACAGAAACCGAATGGAAACGGAATGGACTATCACGGACTGGACAGATTGGACACAGAATGACCTGGAAAGATGTGGGATGATGACCCAGAAACCTGTGAAAGAGGGGTTTACAACCATAGAGAGTGATGAACTCCTACACCTGAGGGGGACTTAGATACTAACTGTCCTCAGTCAGCCCTATGACTCAATAGCATAATGATGACTGTGACCTGGAAGTGGATGCACGGATGATGGGGTGTGGCAAGTGTGTTCCAAAAGTCGTATGGAGTTGGCAACAGTGGTATAGGACAGCAGGTGCAATGATCTGGAGTGTGGATGGGGGAACATGAATGTGATGATGCTCGGATGGACACATCAGCAAATAGGCCATTCACTGTGCAGAACTGTAGCAAGCTGCATAACCTCACAGACTCTAAAGACAGGTACCTAGTATTCCAGACTTCTGCAGATATGCCTGGATCTGTGCATTCTACAGTTGAGTGTAGTGAGTTGTTGGAGAGCAAAACCTTGACAGATCTCCCAAGGACAGTGCAGAATGCTTTGAAATCACACCATGCAAAGTCTGAGAAAGGTAATATGATTGGTAAGGCTAATTACAAATCATGTATGCAATCCGAGGAACAGGCACCACAGGCAGACAAACTCAGGAACAGGAACAGAACAAGCACCAGACCAGAAGAGGAAGCGAGAACAAATAGGTACAAATAGGTACGAACCAAACCATTAGTCCAAAACCGGCTGAAAATCATCGTTGAATGCAATAATGTTGCTAGGATTGTTGGCAGCCGTGCTATCCACATGCCTTTAGAGGGGTCATGTTTGTCAATAGAATGCATGTACTCTGCAGATCTTGCCCATTCAACTCATAAATCTTTTGTCTTTGCGGCATGCTTCAGGTTTGCATTGATTGCAGACTGCATGGCACAAAACTGAAGGTATATTTTTGAGTAACCGGGGTACTTGAATTTTCGATCTTCACGAATGCCAGTTGTGGTGTACTCATTGATAGCAGCTCGCAACTGTGGAATAAATCATCATAAGCAACCGATGGGGTGAAATCAATAGCAAGAGGTGTGTACTGCTGTTGCCACTAAACAAACTGTGACTTGTGGTACTTCACCTGCGAAGACATCCAAAAGGTGGCCGCCAATGAGGAGGAACCGTTGTAGAAAAATGATGTGACGAGGGTGCACAATGCAGGAGCAGCCATGTTGTTCATCGATCCCTAGTATATCAAATGTTAGCGTCGGGCAGTGGCATTAACACATACATACATCATCATCCACCCCATTGAAAGTGAAAGAAGATCCTCGAATCAAAGCTTGAGCTTGAGCTTTGTTCTCTGCAGGAGTGAAATTTTCGCCCAACACATAAAAGCGTGGCACGAGCTCGCGAGCTTTCCCCTTCAAAGTGGAATGCCAGGATATCATTGCCTCCCAGAGCTATTGTCATCAGAATATACATAACGGGTATTTAGGAGACTCACTAGGATGCATAGGTCTTTCTTGTAATGTGGCCAGTAGCCTGTGAAGTTCATTTAATAATGATCAAGTGTCAATGCCCAGACCTGTACCAGGAGGTGCATTCTGAGTCTCGGCCAAGGCTTCATTGAAAAACTCGATGCTTTTGTTGCCGGTGAACTCGACACGGAAGCTGAGAGGATAGGAGTGAAGCTTGATTGGTGGCCCGCCCAGGGGAGCTGGACCAATACCCGCAGTTTGGGACTGGAACGAAGCAGCTGTAACCTGTGGAGAGGATGGTGCCTGCAAGCCGAAGAGAGAGTGAGTAAACAGTGCCTCATTGTCACTGTCAGCATCTTCATGCCCGCTGGCATTGGGTTGCTGCTGCTGTTGATGGATATTGTGAAGCATTGATGGATTCGGTGGCATGAGGGAAGTGATTACGCTGATGGTGTTCGTTAACCACGTCGTGACTGCTGTCAGGATATCCCTTGGTGGAATCTATGAAAAATTATAGTCAGCATTTTGCAATGCATCATCAATCTCACCTGTAAGTCACTCGATGCGAACACAATTGTTATGCATGGAATCCTCTGTGAACAAAACGGGGTCTATTTATTGACATGATAAATCAGCTTTTGTGCCTGTGATGCGAATGCTTACCGATTTCTTGATCATTGGGGATATGGTGAGTGACTGGGTTATGGATTGAATCTAAGAAAGTCTGAGTGAACGTGGCAAGCGTGAAGATGTAGCACTGCTCACCCCTGCGTCAAAGCGCCATCTCAGCTGCATGTTCGTCCCTGTCAGGTGATAGTTCGTCAATAGGTAGTTCATCTGCCGGGTGATTTGCTTCCTGCTGCTGAACCTGTGAACCAACAAGCTCCTCGTTCTCCTCCTCTGGACCCTGGTTGTACGGCGGAGGATACAATGTGTCCAAGGCGCGCTGGTTCATATCTTCTAAACTATACACAGAATAGGTCCTTGCCAGTGGCGTGCGGGATCATGGGAGCTGGGACAAACTGCTTTGAACATGGCCTATGGACCCACCACGAGACGACAGGACAGTAGATGCACCACGAGAAGGGGGTACAACAGACGTACATTGAGAGTCCGGCATGGCAGAACCACTACGAGAGGGAACAGAAGATCCAGGACAGGAGGGAATGGTGTTGAAGCCTAGCTGATGAGTAGTGGAGATGGCAAGTGTGGGAGTGATTGGGCCATGACGACTGGCAGACTTGGAAGCCAACGGTGCCACCTTGAAGCCATAATGTGACCCTTCCATTGAAGATTGATAAGTCGGGAAAGGGGGTGGATGAGTACTTGGATGCATCTGGGTATCCTGAGTTTGTGTAGATTATAAGCCTGTAAAAATTATGCCTACCATGTTACCAAGAGGACCCTTTGGCAGGGTCGTCCCTGCATTGAGAGCGACAGGAGCCATGGGATTCAGCGGCTCGCCCGCAGTGGCAGCCACGAGTTTTGAAGTCCTGGTGGAATTCTGGGTCTGGACGCTGTAAGAAAGATAGTCAGTGTGGGATGCAAGTATAACTCATCTCAGGGGTTCTGAAGAGGATAGAAGAGAGAGGGTTTGATTCCAAACCTATCTCGAGTGTGTGCAAGAGAATCCAGAGCGCGGGAAACATGGAAATGGAAGTCCGGACACGGACACGGAAACATGAAAATGGATCCGGAAATGGATCCGGAAATGGATCCGGAAATGGACACGGAAACGGATGGGAAAGATGAAGGAAAAGGGAAAGGGAAACAACTCGGAGACGAACCTGCACATGGGCAGGTGACCTTCAAGTTCAGACTGCCAGAAGATGGTCTATTCCTAGCTAGACATGCTCTTAAGTAGAATGTAGCTATTGGAAATGCTACATGAAAACTTCCAGGGACCCTGTCATCCCTGTCAGACGCGAAGGAAAATAATGAGGGCTGCCTCTATGGTACAGCAGTGACAGCAGCAAAGGCCTAGAGCCCCGGCGTGCAATGTCTGAAGTGATATGAACAGTGACAATAAGTCCGGACGACCCGGACGCAGAATAACGGACTGGAAATGGAACGGATACGAACAGATTGGATGGATTGGACATGGAATGACACAGATTGATATGGGACGGCGACCCGGAAAGCTGTGAAAGAGGGGGTTTCAACCGTAGCAAGTGATGAACTCCTACAACGTGCTCGATATTCTGCATTTGAGCCTTCTGGCCACCCTTCCCCATGTTTGCTCTGGCAGACCGGTGGGATGGCTAAGCAGCAGTATCCAGCTGGGCTGTGGACAGTAGTGAAGGTTTGCCAATAAACAAGCAGTGAACTTACCACCATCGTCCAACTCTGTTCTCGATTTCTTGCGAGTGTCTGCGGTGTCTTCATCAAGCATCCACGATGTACGTTTTGCCTTCATGGGAGGATGTCTTGTCATGATGAACTTGAACACGATAGAGCCTAGAGTTGGAGACAGAGGTAATGCTGGAGCCTCAGTGAGCCCGAGACCAGACTCAAAAGGCGGTGAGTGTGACTCAGGTCTTATATGCCAGTCCTTGATACATGACGCCATGCCGAGCGATATAATACATGAGATGTCTGATGGCAAGAAGAGATACTTACTGATGCTCCACTGTGACTGCCGCAAACCCTGGACACATGGACATGAATGATAATAGATGTCAATTCAACCACCAGATGAGTCATCCGTGAGCACCAGCGAGCATAATTTTACATCACAGGCCCTCAGGGTTTTGGCAGTCCTGTCGACAATCAAATGGAGTCCGCATCGCGTTCTTCAAATCAAGTTATATAACATCATGGGTAAACAAGATGTGTAATGTCGGCAAACAATTCACATATTACACATGCGGACACAACACCGAGTACATAATTAAAATGCCCCAGCTACGCCCAATAACAAGCCTGAGGTCGCTTTGTTGTCTGTACTTCAACAATAGGGCTCCCCCCATGCTTTGCCGGTACGACTCCCAAGTTCTTCACAATGTGCACAAGATCTGGCTTCGGCTCTTGTACAGCAAAGAATGCATCAAGTAAAACTTTCCTAAGAGTGCTGTAATCGAGGGATTTGGAAGCGATGGTTTCGTATAGTTTGGATATGGGTTGCTTGAGGCATTCAAAATAAGGTGTGAAGTTTTGGATTGGCACCTGAGTTAGGAGTTCCCCCGTCTTCGTACTCCATAGCCTCTCGACCTTAGTGTTAGTTTTGTAGGAAGCCCAACTACTCAAGCAAGTGTTGTGAGGGTTGCGAGGTTTGTTCCCAGGGCTGTTTGGGTTGGAGTAGAGAACACAGACCCACACGAGCAGGTATATGATGGATTCGAGGTCGTGCTTGGATTGATGAACAACATCGGTTGGAACTTCTGATGAAAACGCATGCAGGATCTCCAAGGCCATGAAGGGAACTGTACCCTGCATGACAAATGGTATCAGCAACTCGTACGAATAAACCATGAGCCTACATACCATGCATTCACCTTTAGAAACACTTGACCCCTCATCAGTGAACTTGGAGTAGTCATAATCAATAAGGAGACCACAACAAAAGCCACAGTTTTGAATTATGAATTCTCTCTCCCTAAGGCGGCCAAGCAGCTGCTTGTCTTTCGACCAGACCGGCCAAGGCTCACTACGGTGATGATAGATATGCATCAATGTGTTTTTGATACTGAGGTCGCGATGGAAGATCTTGCAATGGGTGACAAGTTGTTCGTGAACTAAGATAATGATTAAGCAACAGTGGAACATGTAGCGAGGACATACTTACCATCGACGATGTCTATCAGTACGCTGAGGAGTTCCTGAATGCAGGAGAAACTCTCCAGTGGGTAACCAGCGGGTTCGAGGAGAAGGCGACGCTGAATTCTGTAATGACCTAGACTTTGAGTCGTAACGCTCGAGGGCAAGACAATCGAATAACCAGTGTTTGAGGCTTTCAAGACTAATCATCAAGTCCGAAGTGAGTAGATGATGATAGGGAGCGGTATCCTTAATTCGCTCTCAAGCCTAAGGTGAGGATTGAACAAGTGGATAAGACTGTCGTCCTAAGTACTTTACATGGGTTTAAATACTGGAGTGGGCTGCGCACAGACCGAGCTATGTACTACCTAGTAAGGATGTGCGATGCTATGTGCATAGGTATGCACAGTCAAGGCTGTACGAGTAACAAAGTGGAATCATATGGTGAACCAATGGTAAAGAAGAGAATCATACGATACGTTCGCCAATGGAAATGAAGAAAAAGGATGAAATCGTAACACTACCCCCCTCTTAGATCGAGTCGTCCCGACGAGACCCGATAAGCCTATCCAATCTGTTTCCGGGTATGGATTGCCATTAAAGACAACTCGGCTTACCAGACTCCCCACTGACCCTGGTTTTGACCATTCACCGGCACGTCGTTGTTGATATCCCACTGGTCGTTTTCCCAGTCGGCCTGTGGACGTTTGATCATTTTACCCCACCGTTGTTGGACCCCAATGGCGTTCCATTCGCCAGATATGACCGTGGAGAATGTGAAGACATGAAATGGGCCGAGTGACAGAGAGACGACGATGGGCATTTGTTGGTGTGCCGCCTCTTGGACAACGAAAGAGGTGCAGTCGAGATGGCATGGGATATGACATAGAGGAGAAAAGCAAAGAAAGCGGCGGTGGCGCAGAGGAAAAAGACGATTGAAGACATGGTGGAAGGATGCTAGGGAAGTCGAGGGTAAGGAGGGCTTATATACCTCCTTCGAAATCGAGGCGCGTGGCATGGAAATGTGTCGCGGTATCTATTGAGTAATCATGGAAAAGGGCGGCGAAGTCGGAGGTGGACATTCCTCGGATCTTCCTGGGGGAAGACAGATTCTTTTTGTGGAACTCAGCAATCGCCTTTTCTGCATTAGTTAGGTTTGCCAGCGGTTCCCATGTATGATCCGTTTCATCCCAGCCTTTCCAGTGGACGAGGTATTGGAGTTGTCGTCCTTTCATCCGTGACACTATTATTTCCTCGACTTCGTATTCTTCGTATCCTTCTTTCATAATCACGATAGGGTCAGGGCGGAGGGTTGGCTGTCCTTCCAGAACATCTCGATAGGGTGTGACACAGGAAATGTTGACCGTCGGGTGAATGTGAATGGATTTAGGAAGGCATAAAGTAACCACATTTGGTAGGACCTTCGTGATGGTATAAGGTCTGATCCATTTTTGGGTTAATTTCCGTGTGGTGTAAGGGAGTTTGAGGTGTTCTGTGGATAGCCATACTTGATCGCCAACAGCGTAATTCGGTGCTTCGCTTCTTGTTTGCTCCGCGGAACATTTCATTCTTTTTTGGGTTGCCTCGAGGGCTTTCTTAATTTCCGTGTGAGCTTCTCCTGCTTCTTTGCCAAATTCTCCGGCTGTGGTCTTGGCATTTCCTTCAAAACCTAGACAGGGATGGTAATTTCGGGTGATTGTGAAAGGGATAGTGCCGGTGGCAGAGGTGAGGGCGTTATTGTGCTGAAATTGGGCTAATTTGATCCATTCAGCCCACGTTTCTTGCTTCTTTGCCATGTAAGCATGGAGGTATTGTTCCAAATCTCGATTGATCCTTTCGGTTTGCCCGTCGGTTTGAGGGTGGTACGCCGTGGAGAGCCGTTGCTTGATCCCGAGGAGTCTACAAAGTTCAGAAGTGAAATCTGAAATGAACTGAGGTCCGCGGTCTGAGACTATAGTACGAGGGAGTCCATGAATACACCAAACGTTATCCCTGAAGATATGGGCCAAGTCCTTAGAGGATGTGGTTTTGACGCAAGGTACAAAGACCACCTCTTTAGAGAATCTGTCCACAACGACACAAATTGAGTCATATGAAGATGAAAGAGGAAGTCCATGTCGAGCAGAGCATGTATGTGTGAGGGGAGCCCACCAGACTTACCTGGGTGGTTGAGACGAGCACAGAATGTGGGAGTAGACAAAGAAACTTGTTCTATTACATCAGGGAGGGTTCCCTGGTATATATACTGTATCCTAAGCATCTAAGCGATCCCCAGTGGGTATGCGAAGACCTTGCAGTATATGCATGTCTTATTACATAAGGTCCGGTGTGTGTCCGGTAGGGACGGACCAGGACCGATGTAAGTCCGGAGCGGACTGACTGTGGACATGCACGGACTATGTCCGGATGTCCTTTGTACTACTACTAGTCTAATAGGGGCGTATGTACTAGGTACCCTACTTATCTATTCAACAGTCCAGTGATGAAATCAACAGAAATATCTTCCCATGGATGTTTGGGAATAGGAAGGGGCATGAGTTTTCCTGCTGGTGCCTTTTGCTTACCCTTCATGAGGGCACACGTTTGGCAGGAATCTACGTAAAGTTTGGCATCTTTGGTAATACTGGGCCATGTGAAATGTCGGGAAAGGAGATGGATTGTTCTTGCCTGACCAGGGTGGCCGGCAATAGGGGTATCGTGACAGATGTTTAGAAGTTTCATACAAAGCGAAGGAGGGACAAAGGTTTTTCCAGAATTATTTTTGAATATTTTTTCCTCATCGTTGAAGGTAAAACCTTCTACGTCCCCTGAGATTTTCTGTGATTCAGAGATTAGTTCATCGTAAAAAGGGGAGGACAAGGAAATATTATTTGTTTCTGCTATTTCTGGAAATATGGTGATGTTAGTATTGTGATCTGTAACCACATCACCATGATCCGGTCTCCTTGATAGAGCGTCTGCTCGACCATTCGTTGCTCCTGGCTTGTAGCATATTGTATAATTGAATTCTTGGAGGAGTGCGTGCCAGTGGGCTTGTCGGGGTGATAAGGTTTGTGGTTTCCGCCAATATTCGAGATTTTTGTGGTCAGTCCAGATCTCGAAAGATGTTCTCCCAATAAGGTAATGACGCCATTCTTTAAGAGCTCGAATGACCGCCAAGAGCTCTTTTTCATAGATCGGATAATTTCGTTCTGCACTATCAAAAGAGTGAGAGATAAACGCTGTTGGTCACCACAAACCATCTTCTCCTTTTACCGATAATACTCCTCCTGTAGCAATATCGCTAGTGTCAGTTTCTACTCGCATTTCTTTTTCCTGATCTGGATATGCGAGAAGAGGTGCTTTTATAAAGCATTTTTTGAGATCGTTGAATGCCTTTTCTTGCTTTGTCCCCACGTGAAGGGCATGTCCTTTTTGGTGAGATCGTTTACATCAGCAAACCAACCCTCCTCTAGATGGGTCTGGCCAGTACTGGACAGAGTTTAGACTAGCTTTCCCAGCTCTGACAGAAAGGTACCTAACTGGTCAGACCCTTCCAGCACTGTCCAGCACCCCTATAATTGTTCCAGCCTGTCACAGACTTTCCCAGACTGTCCCCAGTTACTTCCAGCTC
>QFES01007856.1:342-21752 GCA_003316375.1 Tylopilus plumbeoviolaceoides
CTGCCCACAACCGCGTTGCGGGACGAGGTCGAGCCGGTGCTCCGAGAAGTGCATCAGCGCGCGCAGAGATCGCACGCGTCCAACGCCCTGGCCGTGCTCAGCCAAGCCAGCCTGTACCTCTGCAGGATCCTGGTATCCCTGAATGAGGAGGACGTCGCCGTGGCGCTCTATCGTGAATCGTTGGATGACTACATGTCACGCAAGGCCTCACAGCTCGCGTTCAGCTTCTTCCAAGACTGGGTGCGCCGTTTCCCCGCGCTGGGATGGAAACTGCGTGAGAGCATCCTCGCGTCGTCGTCCAAGGCGGTCAACGTGTACCGCTCGTGCCAGGCATTTCAGCTCTTGCAGGTCATATTGAACCAGCCGGACAAGGTGTGTCTTTTTCCCCTTCCCCAAACGGCACGATCGCTCACTCACTCACTCATCTACAGGGAGAAAAGCCAGCGACTATTGCGGTGTTCTACGAGGCGCTGCAAAAGACGATACTAGACTTGATCACGCAGTCCGTCGAGGACGATGGCGCCCTCTCGCCGACGCAGCTCAAGGACCTATTGAGGCTCGTCCTGTCGTGCCTCCGTCAGACGCGCAAGACCAGCGACCCGTCGACCGTTGGCGTGTGGCACCCGACCGCGTGGAAGACGCTCCACGAGCGACTCTGCGCCAGCGCTCGGTTCGCATCGTCCACGTCGGTGCTGAACGCGTGCCGCCGGGTCGAGTCGCTCGCCGCGCAGTGCCAGCAGGTGGTGGGGAAACGCAAAGCGCCGGCAGAAGAGGCAGACGCGTCGAAAACGCCCATTCGGAAGAAACAAAAGAAAAAAGTAACATCATAACATTCCAAGGTGCATGCTTCGTACATGCATTGCTTCCGTGCGCGTCTGGCGTATTAACATAAGGAGGACAATTGCCAAGTCAGGCGTGTAAGGTACTGGATATTGGTTTCCTATCGCAAGCATATATGCACTTTCTTGATTCGTGTGTCGTACAAGTTACCCGGCCGCAGACAGTCGATTCGGGAAAGGTCACACGACAAGCCAAAAGCAGGACCTGTGTGCAAGCACTGACGACTTCCCCATTTACCCCTGTAGAGACGAAGCGATCCTTGTCCGAAGCGCTTGAAGCGCAACCATGTCACGCTTTGTGAGACATTGCTCGACAAGTTGGGCACATCGTCGTGCTCTGCAACGAACAACTCAGCCAACTAAGACACGGTTGTACGATTCGCGACTGACTGGTTAAGCCTGCTGCGGGTCTCCATGGCAGTCCGACAGGCTTCTGAGCGCTCCGTAGCCACGCTGAGAATCTGCTCCGGGACGCCCGCCAGCCGGGCACATTCGACGCCAAAGGACTCTTCAGCGAGGCCGTCGGTCAGCCGATAGAGAAACGTCACGTCTCTCCTGCCGTCAATCCGGCTCTCGGTCGTGTATCCCATGTGCACGTTTCGAACGTCCTCTGGGAATCGCCGTTCCAAATCGATGGCAACGAGGGGATAGTGCGTGATGAACAGCGTCTTGCAGTGGATATTTTCCACCAGATGTTGCAGAACCGCATTCGCGATGGCCATCTAATGCGCGCGCGTGAGTGATAACTCCCAAGCCGGTGTTTTTGTAAGCGAGGAAAACGCACGCCATCCGCGGTCGAGGTACCTCTGCCCAGCTCATCCAAGATCACGAGACTCTTGGAGGTGGCGGTCTTGAGTATCTCGTTCGTCTCTGCCATCTCGACCATGAACGTGGAGCGTCCGCGAGCCAATTCGTCAGATGCTCATCTGGGCATCAATCAATCCATTCGAGGAGAGAAGGGCATTAAGGAACCTACCGCCCATCCGAGTGATGATGCCATCGCACATCCCAATCTTTGCCGCCTTCGCAGGAACGTAGGACCCGATTTGAGCCATGATGGCAATCAGGGCGACCATTCGGACCGCAGAGCTTTTGCCTCCCATGTTCGGACCTGTTATGATGACACTACGAGGGGACCCTTCACCCATCGAGAGAGAATTGGGCACGAACGGGTCAGACCTCAGAGCCTCAACCATCGGATGACGGCCGTCTATGATGTCAAGGACATCTTCATCCGTGAGCTCAGGTCGTACGTAACCCTCTTGAAAAGCTATATGGGCGAGGCTGAAGAGACAATCTGCGATTGCAAGCTTGTTGATGGCCTCCCGCAGTAATGAATAGTGGGATTGGGCTATTTCATCTAGAAAGGTGCTATACGCTTTGTTTGCTTCTGCAGCAAGCAATTCTTTATATCTCGCCCGCTCTTGAATCAGCTTTTTTACTTCAGGTGTATGGTATCGCCTGTAATGCTTTGTACTGGAATAGACCATGAGGGTAAGCTCCGTATGATTGTGTAGGTCTTCACCTCGATACCAGATCCCAGCTTACAGGGGGTTCTCTGTTCTCGGACTTCTTGAGTTCCACAAGAAACTGGGGAATACTAAGCGCCTAGATAAACTGTGGGAGATGTGACGTACTTCCATTCCCAGTACACTGGTCCACTGGAGAGACGGCATTCTAAGAATTTTGCGGACTGCGTTTAATCAGTGCCTGAATTCCACCTGGGGTAAAGATACCTACTTCGCTTTAGCTCATCTTCGAGCTCAGTTTCAACCGTTTGAATCATCTAGGCAACACAGTATGAATGCGAAGAATGTGTGAATGAGTGGGAGAAATGTCAAGAACTCACCAGGGCATGTTCTGTGAGTCTAGGGAATCGCTCTGCATCTGTCCACAAAGACTCTTTATCCCCCTCAGCAGCACGCTTGACCGAGATTGCACCGAGGTACTCCCGAATCGGGGGTTTCAGCTTCGGTAAAGAAAGAACTATCTCGTTCAACAGTTTGGAGTTGAAATCGCCTAGGGAGCCCTCCTCGAAGCCCTCGAACGCCGTTGCAACTTTATTTAGCGCAGGAAGTAACACAGCAAGTTCTTGAGGGGAACACTAAGAATCATTTAAACATGCTGTTGATCAGACACCGAGTACCAAGAGTGTGGAAAGCCTGACTTTGCCATATTGAATTCGACACAACCCTCTGGCAAGGTCCGGCAGCTTCTTCAGAGCTTGCTTAAGGGCAATAAGTTTTTCCGATGAGCTCGCGATTATCTCTTCAATAGCATCTATCCTATCTTGGAGCAACCTAGCGGCACGCGTTATTCCAATGGAACGGGTACGACTTTGTAGACTGACCGTTTGTCTGTGAGTGGCCGGCCGACCCAACTCTTCAACATTCTTGCACCAAATTTAGTGGTGGTTCGATCAAGCACCCACATCAGAGATCCGGTGGTGGTATAGTCTGTCTGGTTTTGGTATACTTCCCTACGAAGCCTTGTCAATCTTTCGCTCAGCGATGAATAAGGGACGAACAAATTCGCCAGCGTAGTGGCACTCAAAAGCACGTGTGTCCTATTCGCGAACTTTGTGAAGAACCGAGCACCCAAGAAAGCGTCTGCAATGCGAAACGACGACAGGTAATCAATAGTGTGTGCCAAGGCAACTATAACCTGTTGAGGGAGACATGTGACGACGCCAAGTATGCCATCTGTGAGACATCACCAACAGGCTCTCTACCAATGCGAGGGATAACTCACCCATCGAAAGATCCTGAGAATTAGTTTTAGTCCTATCAGAATAAAAGTCTATCACGAAGTCAAATGCGGTAGAGAATTCCATCTCATTCTTGCAACGTTCGGTCCGTATCTTCTGTCCGCTGTGGACGGATCTGGTTGGACAAAATTAGGCATTCAAAAGAGGACGATAGAAACACTGACCCGGCAAAATGGCGCAGAACTTTCTCGGTGAGCTTACTCAGGCCCCGTTCAAGAAGCAGTAGCTCAGCAGGTCGAGTGTGCACAAGCCGGGTCTAAATCTCTATAAGGACGAAGAAGAGATAAAAACTCACTGGACTGACCTCAAGCTCGGAACGCATGATGGTGTCTAGACCGTGCCCATAAGGATATGAAGAGAAACTAGACCTACTCGAGCTTACCGTCAAACTCGTCCCAAATGACATCGCCAGTGCTGGGCGTAATGGCGATCATGCTTATGGTTACGCGGTCCTCGGAAGTACCACCGCTGGTGGGGACTTCCATGAAGCAAACAAGAGGGGGAGCCGCGTGCTTGTCCGAATCATCAACAGAGTCGACCTCGTCAACATATCTGTGAATATTTGTCACTCCGCAGAAAATTGAGTGCCCCACGCCGCCTTACGTTGTGGCCGTGTACAGATGAGTCAACTTTCTTTCGAAAAGCGTGTTCCTGGTTTCACTGGCCTTTTTGAGTGCTGCGGTTTCCATCTGTTCAACAATGCCGACTTTGTGTCCTTGCGAGAGAAGCCTAATGCCGTGTAAAGCTCGCAGATAATTTTTTTTTTTTTCAAGAACCAACTTTTTAAGGTGAACATCACGACGATGAACTGGGACCGAAGCCGTTAGCAAGTTGCGGCGGCGGTATGCGACGATGCCTAGTTCCTGGCTGGCAATCTGTCAACGAGAATAAACAAAATTGTCAGTTCGAGCAAGGGTAACCCACCAAAGCGCTCTCCTCGTAGAAATAGTATTTATATCCCAACTCAATCATCAAAACCACCCCGGGGTTATCCTTGATAAACCTCAATGACTATGATTGAGTCAGAATGCAGTTGAAAGGGGCAAGCGAAGAGTCGGCCAAACTTGCCTGTATTTCAGCGGGAGTGTATGGCTCTCCGCTTAGCCCGGTCTCTTCAGACGCTCCCTTCCCTTTCCCAGATGTAAACCGTGTTTTTCCCTTGCCCTTGTTCGGCTTATGAGCGAATAGTTCTTTCAGGTTGTTGAATGCTTCGTCCGAGGCGTCAGATTTGTCAGCACCATCTTTGTCGTGGGGAGACTCGTCGCCAGATAACCTAGCTGCCTTGTCTTGATGATGTTGCCGCGCAAAGCTGCTGTTCCCTGCGAGCAGTACGCGCTTAAACTCCTCGTGACGCCTCTTCTTAGCATCTTCATCCGGTGCGACAGGTGTTTCGTTGGATCCTCCGCTGTCAAAACGCCATTTATCAGCTTGGGCGTTTCCCTTGGCAACCTTCAGCTTCTTTATAGGCGGTTCTCCGTCGACTTCGGGATCCTCCAGGGTCAGGTCGATCGTGATACTCTCCGAGACGGCATGTTCAGTGGGATTCTGCGCGAAAAAGCGGGAGATGCGCGGCTGCTTTGTATCAGAGAGTCCGCTGACTGTCTTCCGTTTCATCGACAGTCGGAATTAACTGGAACTAAGCGGCCCTCGAGTGCAAGTACCCCTACCTACACGTGACGTCACACCATCACGTGCTCACCACAACGTTTTTTTCAGCGGCGGAATCAGCGCGTCGTCTTCCACGTGTAACGGACATGTCCTACCGGAGTGTGTTCTGTTGGATTCGTCCAAATCACGGTTTTCGGTCCCCGGCCCGAATTGCTCGGACTAGTGCGCCGGTATTTGCTATTCGAAACTATGCGAGCACATCCCAAGGCGGTCCAGTAGATTCCGAAACTAACCGTACGTTGTTAGTTGATCTACGGGAGAGTCGGAGCTTAGGCCTATTCTAAGGCGCCGAGAAAACGCTGAAACGTTTCTGGAAGACTGTCGGCATTGATACTAGACCGGGGGGGATTGCCATTACACTGGACAAGCACCCGTTGAAGACGCCATCAGGGCATACACTATTATTGCCAGAAAACAAACGCTTGGTGGCCACCCTCATCGCCAATGAGTGGGAGAATCAAGAGACACTTTTGAAACCGCATGCATTACCAATGGTGGGTAATCTCAGCTAGTGGTAACGTAGGGATTGCGAATTTTTTAGACGTCCGTCGCAGCCAGAGCCATCGACACATTACGTGACGAGGAGACTCGTTCGGAAGTTCAAGAAGCATTGTTGAACTACCTCGACACGGACACTATATGGTGTGGTACGCTAATACACCTTGGATTCGGACGGCACTTACAGGGACGCTAGTTTTCATCACAACGATCCTGAGCCCCTTGTCAATTTGCAGAAAGAACACTGGGACCCGCTGCTAGAGTGGGCCAGGAGCACCTTTGATGTCGAAATACAGGTTCACCGATCTGTTTTATTTCACTCGCAACCCAAGCGAACGCGACAGATCTTTAGTGATATTCTAGCGCAGATGGACCCTTGGGAGATGGCCGGTACGTCGTGCACCGGTGGATATTTTACGAGTAAACTAATATTAATAAACATCCTTCCCTCTGCAGCCTTGGAACGTGCCACTTATGTGACGAAATCGTTCCTCGTCGCCTTGGCACTTGTCAAGCGCCATTTGACAGCGGAGCAGGCGGCTCTTGCAGCTCAAGTGGAAGTGGCCAGTCAGATAGAGAGATGGGGCGAAGTCGAAGATTGTGAGTGTTACCGTCGGTGTCGGCGGGGTTGGGACTTCAGTTTCCCTTCCCATTGTTCCTGGCGTTGGAGTCGTCACTGATCAATTTGTTACAAAGCTCACGATGTAGATTATCACGATGTCCGCCGGCAGTTAGGGAGTGCCGCCTGCTTGATCACCAACATGTCATAGAATGTAGCCATCATTATTCGGCTGGATGATGTTGGCACGCATTTTGGATACTCAACCATCTCTACTCCACTGTATTTAGTTCCCCTGGCTCTCTATGTCAGGTTGGGCTCTAAATAGTGGGACGGATGAGGCGCATCATCATTGATAACTAAACCTTATAGAAGATATCACCTTTTCAGCGCTCTCCCGGTATGCTTCAACTACATTCCCGCCTTGATTACGGATCCTTCTTTGACAGCCCACGTAGGCATGACTGAATTAGTTGGAGAACTCTACATGACAGTATCCTGGCTAGGTTCACACTGCCTTGTGGAAAAGGCGCTCGGGCACCAATACAACAACCGGTTGCGCAGATCTCATCCACCAAACCACTTGTTTTCGACAGCTCCGGTCTCAGACATCTGCGTGAGGGGCGGCTTCTAATTCTACCCCGTACTGACTTAACCGCCCAAGCCGCCCAATACCAACCCCGGCGCAGCCGCTCGTCGCTCCAAAAGTGAATATTTTTCACCCGGTCCAGGATGTCTTTATGAATATTTGTCAGTGTATTTCTTTGGAAACAGCTGGGAACGGGTGGGACAATGACTTCTAAATCCAAGGTCATCATGGTGGAGAGATTATCCTGGTGACTTTTTAAACCACATAGGGGTTACACAAGGCACCTTGCTGAGTGCCTGTGACCATGCTGCAGTGCTTCTCAACGAGGCGAATCGGCATTAGCGCATATCTTGATGCTGTGTCTTTTGCCCCGATATACCGCGAGAATCCAGCTATCGAGTGAGATTGACCCCAGAAGCCGTCTCCCAAGAGACGGCGCAGTGTTGCCCCCGCACTACAATCTCTGGAGATAGTGGTCAGCTGAATTTCCTATAATAGCATGTCCGGTTCCGATGTCACAAGAAAGTTCAGTCATTACCAAGCCCTACCCTCACGCAGCAGAAACTGAGTCACTAGCGAGCGGAGTAATTTCTTGTAGCCATGGAATCTGCTTCCACACTGCCCGACAGCAATTGTGCCGTGTACACCAGCTGTTACTGCGAAGAAAATATTTACCGGCTTGCTAAGCAAATCTTATCTGGGGAGCAGCAGAAGTGGGACGTTTTTGCTGTATTTATCTCCAATCCGGCGAAAACGGTGAGGTTTCTATAAATGAACTCGTGCGTTAGGTTCTGAAGCTTATCACACAGGTGGAATTGTGGAAGCAGCGGGCGGCGTCATCGGGCGGAACACCGGTAATTTGGGATTATCATGTCGTCTTGGCGTTGCGCGAGCGCTTGCAAGTGGACAATCAACCGGAAAGTGGTTTGACTAGAGGGGATATTTGGATCTATGATCTCGATACCCGTCTCCCCATCCCATGTCACTGGAATGGTACGCAGGATATGGTCCAGTGTGTCTTTTTCGGAATCTCATTCCGGATCATGATGCTTAGTATATGTTGGCCAAACCTTCCCACTGGGCAGTGAGACAGCACTGCAGTATCAGAGGTGCGTATACTTCAAACAAGGTTACCTTCCCATCATCACGTAGTAAACTCAATATTTGATCAGCTGCTTTAGGGTGATCCCTGGTGATGTGTATCTCAATAACTTTGCATCGGACAGATCTCACATGGTGAGTCGATTTGAACCCCCCTATTCCACGGATATATATCGCTAATATTGATAAAGCTTCAGCAGACGGACGCACCAGGTGGGGAAATACGGTACAGCGCCCAACCACCGCCTTACCCTGTTATCTGTGGACCAGAGGCAGAGAAGCACGGAATTAGGCACAATCTCATGACTCATTTCGTGTCGATGATTGGAGAAGAACAAGGTTTTGGAACCGTGATGGATTTCGATGCGTTTACAACGTGGTGTCGTCTCTCAGGCCTCAAGGCCTCAGGACCAAGTCAATAGATAGCTTTTTCTAAATTTCTCCTACATTCAAGTTACTGTGTGACTGGTGACGTGACTGTCACGCATTGAGTGTCACGCGTTGTGATGAATGCATCGTTTTTGTTTTGACTTGAACTGGCCTTCAAGTGGTGGCACCGAACAGCCACTAGAAAGCGTAGTCGTGCGTCTCGCCATGAGCCCAGCTTCATCCTCTGCTGTGAACGGGCACACCCCAACCAACGGCGCAGCAGCTGCCCATCAATCTGAAGTCTCGTATGCAGATGATGCAAACGTCGAAGTGACATCTCCAGTCCTTGTATCTAACGGATATTCGCAGTGAGTATTCATTGTATGACCGTGTCCCGACCACCGATCAACCCGGCACTACTTCAGTACACCGTACCAATTGCACAATGAAGAGATTGTAAACCATTTGTATCATGCAGGGTTCCAGACCGGTGTGGGTACCCGTTTCTTCATCCAAAGTGTCTTCTGATCTCACATGACGTTAGAATTACTCGGATACAATCCTTGTAAGTATCTATTCCCGCCACATCACAACTGTCATTGAACTCAAGCTAGCACGTTCATCAAAATTCCTACCGCCTCCATGCGATAATTTTGTCTCGCTCTCCTTTTCTTGCGCATTTAATGTCTACATCTCCACAAACGGGAGGGCAACGTGTAATATACGTGCAGCTCAATCATGAGCCCGAGGTCACACATGAGGTACGTGTTTTTCGAATGTTGGACATGTCTCCGTTCATTTCCGCCACCGTGTGTGGCCAGTGGCTGGGTAGAATCGAGCGTGTCTGCAAACGTTCGCCATTTGAAGACCGGCTACTGGTACTTTTATCATTATAACTGCCACCTCGGGGGCCGTATCGGGCGGAGCATTCATTCATACTATCCATTTTGCTGACTGGTTTCATTTTACAGGGCTTCGCCATAGGTACCGTCTTCATGCCATCAGCAGGCTCGGATCGCTGATAACTGACTCCCTGCCTAGCGCTGGGATACCTTTACTCTCCCGTTTCCATCAGTTTAATCCGGCCCGAGAATGCACGAGGTGTTCTCGCGGCTGGCTGCTTACTTGGTGGGATGGAGGATTTGTGCGCATATGCATACGGAGCCTGCAGGCAATCCATCAGTGTGGATACAATCACTGAATGGCTCGAATTCGTTGACACCGTCCCTGCATCACCGGACGGGTCACTCACTCCCCAATCCCCTGTGACGTCTGTGTTCGGGGAATACGCCCGCAGGCTTCGAGAGGATGTCTTTCATTTCCTCGTGGCTACACTTCCTAACACCTTGGAAGTATACTCATCCACAGGGTCCGAACCTAGCTCGTCACAGGGGCATTCTGGTCGCGACACGTTATTGCAAATATTTTCCCTCGTACCCTTCGACATGTTTAAGGGAGCTGTGGAATCTCCTAGATTCCAAATCGGTGCGTGTTTTCGCCCTCACGGTTGCCCATCGGACTCGATTTCTTAATTCATCTTTATCATAGGTTCCGATCAGTGCCGCTTTAAGTTTGCGAAGGATGCTATAGAGTTGAGGAAAGGGGGTATTGCTCGAGGGCACGGGTCGGAGGAGACGGTGGTTCTTGCGTTTGGTGGAGGTCACATGAGGGGAAGTGCTGTTCATGTCACTCGAAAAATGCGCAAGCGGCCCCTCTGGAAGGTAAACTCGTGAGCTGACAGCTCCATCTGACATGCATATTACGTGAAGCCATTGGCTGCTTTCTTGACCCTGCTTTTACGTACCGGAATGAAAACTCTCCGAGACCTGTGAATTGGCCCTGCAAGACCGTGCAAGACCGAGGAAGCTGATTGGCCGTGCATTCGTTCTATCCTGGCATTGTCTCTTACCCCAAGCCCGGAACGCTCTCGGAAAGTACCAGTTAGCCTTTTAGCTGTGCTATTTGACAATCGATCGGCTAGTACAATCTCCTCGCAGCATGTTTGAAGGGATGATGCCATTAACCACATTACTCTGCCGGATGCTTTTGAACAGATCTCCACTGCTGCATTCCAGACACGAGTACGCCACGATTGATCCCGTGGAATGGCGCTCCTCGAGGTCACGAGAGCGGTGCCTCAGAAACCGACAACATGAACCGCAGCTCGGCCTGACCTTTATTTTTCGTATATGAAGGCATGCATCTTCCGTGGGGTTAGACCAACAATCCCCCCACTCACTTCACAATGTCTCGCTTCAACTATGAGATCTACTTCACTGGCAGAGACGACCCCCGTGACGGATGCATCGTCATCGGCGAGGACGAGAAGCCAATCTTTTTTGAATTCGAAACCGACTTGGTTCCCCCGTCCATGACGCGGACGACGGTACGCGTGTCTCTGCGTGCCCGAGCTGTCGTGCTGATCGCATCGGCTCGCGCCCCCCATGCTCTTTCAGATTTCTAGCGACCAACATCCCGTCGCTCAGTTCGACTGGGACGGCGACGGGGACGCCCTCGGCGTAGCCACCGTCGTCGACAGAAGGTTCCCCATGGAGAACCTCGTCCTCCCTGGTTCGTCCCCCGCGTAAGTTGCCTCTCCAATAAAGCCCCCGAGGTGGACCCAGGCTCAGCGCTGAACCCCAACTCAGCGCCCGCCGCTTCCAGGCAGCCGATGGCCACTTTTATGAATGGCGGCGCTCTTATCGCGATCCCAACTCCTACGAGGTACGCGCGCTTTCCCGATGGCGCCCCTTTGGAAAGGGTCGTTTTGCTCACCGTCGTGTTTCAGCTGTATGCGGGTCCCAACACCCCACCGATTGCGGTGTATCGGCATTTCCCCCAAGCCACGCCCATTGGTCCCACCCATGGCACCTTGGAGTACAGCTTCACTAATGATTTATTTCTGCTGCAAACCCTTCTCGCCCTCAATCTCAACCGCTGGTTGGATGCGGGTTCTGAGTGATCTAAGATCGACGAAGCGAAGCGATGCGATAATACCACTTATTTATATCCCATAGTTTGTACGATACGGGTATAGCTAGGATGATGACAGGTGTAAATGCGAGCAACAAGTAAACGAATGCAAATTAGCAACCATGAAGGGAAAACGTCCACAATAAATCCAGCAATCAGGAATTTCTGATCGTGCCAAGTATATGATCCTATCTTTCTTCGACGGTCCATTGCAAATCGGCGTCAGAGTGCGAGGAACTCGCAATGGAGTGGTCAGGAGGTTGATTAAGAATAAAGTTGAACGAGCCGGCGTCCATCCCTTGAGAAAGGTTTTCTATAAGGCGACCAATCTGTGCGGACGAGCTATAAAAAACCTAATCGCGGGACGTTGGCTTGCAGCGCAACTTGACAAAGGAAGGAACGTGCCTTGGTTTCAGGGCGGTATTTGCTCTGAGAGAACCTTTCACGGGAATTGATCGAAGAAGTGCTACTTTTTGATGTCGACCTGGCATGTTCCTTGACTAGCAATTGTACACTGTCACCGTTCTCGCGCGTGGAATGATCCGATCCCATGCTGGTTCTTCCAGTGTACCAAGGATTGATATCATCGTCCCTCAAGCCATTGACGATTTGCCTAGGAGCAAGATCCAATCAAGACGTGGACGACCACAAACGAGAACTTACCAGATAGTCTCACCGTTGGCCATTTCGATCACTTCAACCGCGGAGCCATCTGCAGCGGCTGTACCATCAGGGTCGCGCTCTGTTCCCGCGTCCTCCACTATGGTGCTTGTATGTTTGCTCTCACCCGAGTACATATCATAGCTGGTAAAATAAAAAGATAAAGACACGCATTTGACGGGGTAAGTATTACCCACAAGGAATCATACGGGGAACTTTGTTTCTCAGCCGTAAGAGTCGAGGGAGGCGCTCGAAGGAGCACCTCGGCCTGCGCGCCAATGGAAGCTGCTAACCCAGGCACCGGTGGGGATCTTTCACTAGAAAAACGGCGGCCACCGTTCGTTTTCGGAGGTGGCGGGGTCGGAGCCCGGTCATGCACAGAACGAGCCGACTGAGCAGAGGTCGCGCTACCCGAACGGCGGTGTCGTCGTGCAATTGACTTGCGGTTCACCTGACTCAGGTCCACTTTGGAACTTCGAAACTCCGAGGGGAAGATGAGTGTCCTTCGTATGACGGCACCATTCTCAGGAATCTGAGTGTGTTGGCGAATTTGACCGGGCTCCCCCGATTTCCGCACAGACATCTTTCTCACAGTTCTGTCATCTGTCCCACTGGATGGATCATCGTCATTCGGGCGCTTATCAGCCGATAGGGCCGCGCGACTCCGGTCCGAGATGCTGGAGGGCTGTGTATTTGGAGTGTGAGGATTATTGCCGACTGCGGAGGGAGATCCTCCGGACCATACCCAACCTGCGGCTCGAGAAACGGAGGTAGAGCGCGAGAGCAAGTCATTGAGAGCGGCTTGATCTAGTCCAATCTTTGATGCTGCTTCAAAGAGTTGCTTCACTGCAGCCGAGTTGGCGTCATTAGCGAGAGCGGTCGAGGCATCGAGACTGGGACGAGCACTGGCATCACCCAATGGTATACTTGTGGTTGTGGCAGGAGCGGAGGATGGGACGTTTCCTCGAGAGTGTCCTTGATGCGATGACGCTGTGGGTGAAGATGTAGTCGGTGAGCTGCGAGAATGCATGCTGGATTGACTATCCCCCGCGCTGTCCATGGTGCGAGGCTTTCGGAAACGTGCCATCAATCCTTTGAAGCCAGGGGCGGCCGATGCGGGAGGACTAGTACTCGAGGTCTTAAGCTTGACCAATTCAGTTGTGCTACCGGACCCGAATCTCGGTAACGGAAGAGTCGGCCGGCGACTAAGACCTTGGGAAGGAGGAGCAGATTGTGGCTGGTTATCGATGAGTAAAGGAGTAACTTCTTCGCTGCTTGGAACACTTTGTTTTACGCGAAGGGTGTCCCTGAAACGTCGCATACGCTGGGTAATGCCGAGCGAAGGTTGGGGGGTAACTGGGAGAGGCGAGGCTGGAATAGGTAGTGGGATCGTCTCGACGCTGGTAGGAGCGGACAGTAGCCGAGGTTCAGATATCTGGCTTGGGTCAATTTTCTTGCGAGATACAGATAAAGTCGATGCATTCGCATCGGCGAACTTTCTGCCAGGTGACTTCATGAGGGCGGCAGTAGCCGCGTCTGCTCTGCGCTGAACTTCTCTGGCGAGCTCAGTATTGTCGACCGGCGCTAATCGAGGAGTTCGCATGGACTGCGATCGCTGTGGAAGTACACCTGGCGACAACGTCCTGAGCTCGGATTGTGGTCGTCGTGATGGATTTAGAGGGGCAATACTCTCTGCTTCCTCAGGAAATTCTGGGGGTAGAATCGCTTCTACTGTGGGCGACACCGTTGTGGATGAGGAATCATGATCAGATATCTGGGGTATGACAAGATGATCTGAGTCGTCATTCCCGAAGCCCAAAGCGCGTGCAAGATCTCGGTTTCTTCGAGTTGTGGGAGAAATCTGCGGTTGAGTATTGTCCTCAATCTTGGTCTCTATCTGAGTAACAGGTATGCTATCCACAACCGACTCAAGGAGTGCGCTGGCCTTTGCATTATTATCCAAGGCAGGGGATCGGCGACCAGCGGGACCATTTTGGGTCGGTGTTGGACTCACCACCTACAAAGTATATCAGCGCATGTCGTGGCATGACGCAAAAGCACGTACCCGACCGTTGGTTGAGTAATTTGACTGAGAGGTTGAGGGTCGCCGCCTGCGCAACGAATTTGACCTCTCACGAGTGTCAGGAAGGGTGGCTTTATGAAGCGCAGCTCCAACAAGCCTATCTTGTATTGCGACGAAGTCGGATTTGGTGAGTCCCGCGTAGCGCCGGATTATCCCCTCAAAATCGCCTTCATCTTGAGAGCTACCAGGCGTTAGGGAATCTGACTTGTCGCGGCCATACCACGTGGGTGGTGTTTGGCCGGCAGAACAGTTGAAGATATCAAGAGCGCCACCGATCTTCTGAGTATGCTCCAAGGAATGGTAACTTGACCCTGTTGATTCTAACGAGGAGCGAGAAGAATTCACGATGGGAGACAAAGAGATTTGCGAGAGACCGTAAGCATAGTTGGAGGGGGATTTGAACTGTTGTTTGGAGGAACGAGCTGTGTTGCTGTTGAAATCGGAAGGGAATGTCGGAGACGCTGTATTACGGGTTTGAGTTGGGGTTGGAGATCGAACACCACGACTGCCAAAAGACAGCGTGGATCCGAATTCGTGGTTGGACAGGCTGGATGGCGAACGAGAATCTGTAAGATTAATTGAATTGTTCCTCTTTGACGTAAATGCTGTCTGGGCAAGGCCAGGAGACTCAGGCGGCACTGGGGAACGAGACATTGTGGGTGATTTAGAACGATCCACGCTAATTTGAACATCTGTTTCGGTACTCTGACTCCCACTCCTGCTGTGTGACAATCGAGCTTTTTCGGGGGTCGCTGAGCCCCCGACGGTCCACGTGATATTCGAAGGAGTGCTGGGTCTGGAGGAAACAGCCAAAGGCTGGAATGCAGGGCCGGACAAAGGGGATGCTGGCCGACGCCGGATAAATACAGAGGATGTAGCTGAGCCATCCTGCTCAGTGCCACTCGTGCTGTCACGTTGAGCATCTGGGGTACGTCTCCCACTATTGCTACGCGACAAATAAGTGTTCGTTACGGTATGGGCTTGAGGAGAGGTGGGGCGTGGGGTACTCCGAGAGGCGTCGGAGCCTCGTCTGAGCAGACTGGATGGGATGGAAGATTGGCCGTTGGCCGATGGAATGGACGACGAGGCACGTGGCGTGGTAGAATGAGAACGGATGTCGTCAGTCTCGAAGGTGGACTCGCGCGGGGTCATGGGTCGGGGCATCCCAGGTATGTATCCCGGTAAACGGGGAGTTGGCGAGACTGTACCAGGGCGACCGTAGGGAGTGGGTGATAACCGCTGGGTATCGGCCTCTATGGTGACTAGCCCCTCCGGTGAGATCGCAGTGCCTGCCGCATAGTCGGAAGATGATCCTTGGTGAACGAGCTGATTGGCGGGTCACGCGTAAGAAGTATGTAAATGGGCGAAAACACCATGATGTCTTACCGAGGGACCCAATTCCGAATCCTTTGTGTCATTGATACGTGGTGAACGATCAACATCGTTGGATCGAGGAACTGGATGTGTAGTTCTTGGCATAACAATCTCGTCATCAGCTTCTTCTTCAAACTCCTGAATGACCTTTGCCAACGCAGCAGAAGCTCGCTTCGAAAGCCGAAAGCCACTACCACGGTCGCCGCTAGATTGTGACAGCAGATCTTCGTTGGAAGATATGAGAGAGGCTGTGCGCGCAATAGGCGTCTTGTCATTCGGGCTTGAGGGCGGGGATGCGGGACCCCCTCCGTCTGGGGTGGTGGGTCGTAGGCTCTCAACAGAGTTCAGAGACGTCTCTTCTCTCAGACTTTGACTTGACTCGGTATGAACAATCGATACTGCACTTCGATGAGTCCTCTGCGAAATTGCGCGGAAATAGCCGTAATCTCGAAGACGTCCCGAGGAGAAGAGATTGTTACTGTACCGCTTGGTTGAACCGGGCGATGAAGCAATGGAAGAGGCAGGGTACGTGGTGGAGGTGGTATTGCTCGAGAGATGTGAAGAGCGCTCGGGAATATAGTCTGAGTCTACACTCGCCTCACTGGGGCCGCTTGCGTTATCGCCTCGGTTCAGGTGACTAGTTGATGAGGCATGCTTAGCACGTAGGCGGCCAAGGGTTTCCAAAATCATATCCTCCTCGACTTCTGAAACTTGATTTTGCGCGCCCTTCGCTCGCTGTTCGGCGAATTTGAGCTTGAGGTCGACAAGGGGAACCGGATCGCCGGAGGAGGTATGGAGCAGGGTAAAGCGACGAGCAAGTCTGTGATTGTATGTTATGAGATACCACTGGGGCTGAATTGACAGGAGACACACTCTGGAAGGATGAGGGAAGTACGAAAAGCGTCGGCGGAAGGTAGTCCAAGAAAGTGCCCGTCTCCAGAGGGACGGGGGAAGGAGTTGTTGTGAAGAGCGGGAGAAGCCCTGGTAAGGTCGGACTTTTTGCTATTGAGGTGCAGGGTCGGAGGTGCGAGATCGAGCGTAAGGAAGGTGTGCTACACGCGAATTAGCGAGGAACGTACCGAAGACGCTGCATATGAGTGAGCAGTTTCCCTCGTTTTGAACACGTTGAGCTGCTGACACAAGCGAAAGAGAAGCAGCTCAGATTTGATCTCGAATTCAGCAGGTCTTGGGAGGGGAAATGACAGGCAACGTGTTGAACACGAGTTGGGCTGTTTACGGAACAGTCAAAGCTACGGACTAGGCCGTAAACGCGGACCTGAGTTTTAGAACGGCAGAGGCGAGATCCCGTTGGCAACACGACAGTACGAGCGCAAACTTTGACCTCGACGGCGGTGACGGACGGCAAGTGGCCAGCCTCAGAGTCTCAGGCTGTTGAGTGATCGCGACGCCATGTTTGGTTCCGTAGCAGGCACGTGGTTTACTTCCACTACACTTTGCTACTAGAGAACTACCCCCCATGGGGGAACATTTATAGCACAGCACCGTCCTCGTGTCCAGCAATTTTATCTCAGGAGTTCCGAGGATGCCTTCGGGTTCTGCGCCGGAGCCGTTACTACGGCACAAGCTACCTCCAAAGAGACACAATAAGCCCGGCGCTGCCTCTTTCAGTCTGCCACTTTCGCTACGCATAAGGATTTACTCCTGTTTCACTTCCGCCGTATCAATAGATCTTATCAGAAAAGCAAACTTTAGTACAAACAAGCCTTGTGTAGATTCGACGGCTCGCGGGATCAGTTTACACGGGATGTCCCCTCCTTTGCTTCGTTCTAGAGCTACATTTGCCCAAATGGCGATGAAAAATCACATGGCGTACCTAGAATTCGACGGGGATCAGATTCGCAGAGGAGAAAGAAACTCATCGAAGGTTACTCACTTCTTCGTGTAATCCTTTGCCGTGGACAAAAACTTGGCTTTGTCAGTCTTCAGTAGCTAAATCGTACATTTAGATTGTCATGGCCATGGAAAACTAACGCCGCGAGAACATACAGCAGCGATGTCAGGGTCATAGGGATCATCGGCACTCGGGTTATTCAGTTTCTCTTGTACAATCGCGAGCACTATGAAATCATCTTGTTTACAACCGAAAACAAGGGATAGCGTAATCGAGTTAGCGTACCGGTTGACAAGGTGACCGATGGCTTCCACTGATAAACATTTAGTTCAATAGAAAGCAGCTCGTCAGCGATCCCCCTCCGTAATGCGACACCATTACCACAGCCCGAGAAAATCCAAAGACACACCTCGTCGCGAAGAATGGGGACACAGATACTACCTTCTTCATTGATCCCGGGGTGGTAAACCTTGGTCTGAAACACCACCTGAAAAGCAGGAAGCGTTTGGCACGTAATACAACAAGAGGACGCATGATGGCAGCGGCGGCAAGAGTGGATGAAGACGGAGAGATGTGGAAAGGGGAAAGCATGCAACGTGTTGGGGGAGAGAACGACACATCCGACGGCAGTGGTATATGTTATGCGTGTAACTTACATTTGGCGCCTTGAAGGGGAAGTTGGTGGGAAGCTCGAGCTTGAAGCGAAATGTTCCACCTTTGTATGGGCTATCGGCCTTGAGAGATCGGTGATATTGTCAGTCAGGCGAACATGCAAGCAAAGGCGAGGTCTTACCGCGCCTTTCACGGTGCAACTCCAGACAAACAGATTGTCTTCTTCGGGTTCCACCGAAATGCCCTGAGCAAGTGGATCGATTAACAACGTAATCGCAGTGGGTCATCAGTGCAGTGCGTACGTACATCGACGGGCTTCTCAATGATGTCTTTCAATTCCTGGTAAAGAGTGAGCTACATAATCTTTGCTGCCGGAAAAGAGACAACTTTCTGGATCCGGCTGGGATCATCTCAGCTAGAGTTGACTAATAACATCGGATCTCACCGCAAAGCAGTCATTATGACAATCTTTGAGATGCCTAGCTGTGGATGCCCAGTATCAAGGTGGTAAAATCACGTGCTGTGATAGTCACCATGATAGGCTCGAGTCCTGATATTCCGTTCTCTCTCCGCGAATTATAATCACTAGCCTGGTGGAACTGGACAAATCGACCGCAGCCATCTTGGACCCACTGTTGAATGTCTTTTTCCTGTCATTAAACACGGTTCCTTGAAGCGATCATGTCTTGATCATATTTATCAAGTGAAAGCTCCGACTCGGAACCGCCGCGGCCTTTCCTCCTCTCCCTTGCATGCTTCTATCTTTATCTCTATCGATAGATCATGCTACGTTCAATGGATCTTGCGGTAATCTCCTGCGATTGAACCTAGTCTCCACTGGGACGTGTAAATCACGTGATCGAATGTAAAATGTAGTTTGTGCTTTGATTGACTATTTTAACCTTGACCATGCCATCGTACTCCGAGTCGTCGCGACCATCGACGCCGAGTACATTAAACAATCACCCCACAAAGAAACGCAAGGTCGCGCAACTCTCCCAAGAACCATCGCCAGCTCCCTCCGATTCCAATGCCAACGCCAACCCTGCTGCCAATGTCGTCCTCCCCGCCCGTCATGATTTCTTCTCGCGTCCCCGTCTCCACATCTCCCGCTTCCCTACGTTTCCAGACACTCCCGTCGTCGTCTATCACACCACCGAACAGCTCGCCATGAATAGGATCGGCTTCCGCTACGTCCCAGCGGGCGTCGCGCCTCTGGGATCCGTGTTGGCTTGTCACACTATCGAGAGCGCGCCGCCTTCCTTTCGCGTGAGCTGGGAGGATCGCAGTACTTTCATCAAGGTCACCCCAGACGGGCTTGGACTCTTGGGCGAGCTAGGGTTTCGCAGTGCCCGTTGCAACGCACCAGTCAGGGAGGGTGCTTGGTACCTGGAGGTACGTGTAGAATGCGGTGGCGGTGATCGTCCCCCGGAGCCTTCAGATGCAAACGCGCATGAGGGCAGCCACGTTCGTCTTGGTTGGGCGCGACGCGAGGCACCGCTCAATGGGCCTGTTGGCCTCGACGGTTACTCTTACGGGTACAGGGACAAAACCGGTGACAAGGTGACACTCTCCCGGCCGCGTCCGTATGGCCGGGCCTTCCACACAGGAGACGTTATTGGGATGTATATATTCTTGCCCCCCAAACGGAAGCCTGACCTTGCAAATCCCCATGACTCGGCGCACCTGAAACGCGAACGCATCGCTATCGAGTTCAAGGGTCAAGAGTATTTTGAAAGCCTCGAATATGCTCAGAGCAAAGAAATGATTAAACTCATGGAATTCTCCAACAAAGCTTCAGCCACTGTTTCCCTACCCTCGGCACCTCCCAATAAGAAAACCTCGGGTGCTAAAAGTTTACCAGAACGCAAGGGGCCGGGAGTGGAAACTCCGGTCTTGCGCCCTCTCCCCGAATTAAAAGGATCTCATATTGCGTTCTATGTAAACGGAGAATGTCAAGGCATCGCCTTTCGCGACTTGTATGATTATCTCCCATTACCCACGACGCCCGCATCACGAAAGAAGGATAAGGAGAGTTCGAAGAAGCGTGCCAAAGAAGGCGCTCCGCGGGAGCACAAAGAAAACCCCTATGATGACGGAACTCTGGGATACTATCCATTCATATCCTTGTTCAACTATGCCCGGGTAAGGATCAATCCTGGCCCCAATTTCGAATTCCCGCCGCCTCCTGATATCGAGGGCTTCCTTCGAAGTTCATCTGGAGAGGACGTGAAGCCATCGTCAGAGCGTACCTGGCGGCCGATGTGCGAGCGTTATCCTGAGTTCATGCAAGAACAATGGGACTTTGATCGGCGGGAGGAAGAAGAAGCCAAGATCGAGGTCGCATTGCGAGAGGAAAGGGAGCAGGCAGAGATGGAAAAGCAAACCCAGAAGGAACAGCGGAGACGTCAGAACGCGGCCAAGAAGCGTGCCAAGGAAGCCGAGTTGCGTCAAGCGTCCGTGCACACTGCTTCTCCGCTCCGTGAGACAGCGACAGCGCGGGACGAGTCTGAGGCTGTGATGGACGTCCGGTTCGGACCATCTGGGTCATTACTTCCGCCCATACTGCCCGTTCCGGAGGATATTGATCAGGCGCATTCGCCCGCGCCCACTGCTACATCCAGCGTTGATTACCACCACGTTCCCGAGACCGAAAGTGGATACAATTCCGAAGCAATGGATGGAGTTGGTGAGGGTGACGCGGAGCAAGAGGGAGATATGGAGGTGGAGGACGGTAGAGAAACATTCGACATACCAATCATGGATCTAGACGAGTTACTCTGAATCTCGTTGAGAGTGCAAGATCGCGTGTTCAAGAAAAAGTACAACAAGCATATAACTACACGGGTACATGAACGCCACAACATCATCACCCTGCCACCCATTGGGGAGGAGGGGTTCGTACCTGATATCTGCAAAGACATTTATTGAAGCGCCGCCGAGACGATCAAGCGGTGTAGACTTACACGACACTCTCACCCACTCCTTTCTCTTTCTCCACGCGGATATCGAACACCATTTCTCCTGAATTCCGGTCCCACCAAACCGCGCACCAGTTTCGTCGTCCCATGATGAACTTGTTCTGCTCGCGCGGCGTGCCGTCAGGTTCATGAGTAAAGAGTGGCATCTATTCCACGATCGGTACTTAGTAAGTGACGGCAAAGTAGGCAAGAGTAAAATTTGAACCATAAACTCATCCGTTTCAGCATGGTGTAACGTCTTGTGTGTCTTGAGGGCCAACGTGGACACCATAGTGATGACCGCGAAAGGGGGCCTACGAAGAACCTCGAATGTCAGACATGTGCAAGGAGATGGGCGTGGACGCGACCGACGGCGTGTTAACGATTGCACTTGTAACGACATTCGCCATATACCGGTAGTCCAAAGCAGGGGGGATATCTCTTCCACCGTGACCCTTGCCGTCAACTTGAGGAGAAAGGGTCTTGAAGACACCGACGGCAGCACA
>QFES01007859.1:0-13396 GCA_003316375.1 Tylopilus plumbeoviolaceoides
ACACGTCTCTGGATTAAAGGACGCGATTTCACTATTGGACGTTTGCTCGGGGATGCGTATCGCGAGGAAGGAGAGCGCTATGTGGGCGGAGCGTTGGCAATTTTCAGGCTAGCGCCACAAGATTATCATCGATTCCATGCACCCGTGGATGGGGTGATTGGAAAGATAACGACAATTGCAGGGGAGTACTACACGGTCAACGTGCGTGTCACATCAATGTTGATTTTGTCAACAGTTGGCTCACGGTATGTTGAATAGCCCCAGGCGATTCGGAGTGCCTTGGACGTGTATGGGGAGAACGCACGCATGATTGTCCCGATCGACAGTCCGCAGTTTGGGCGTGTCTTGGCGGTGTGCGTCGGTGCGATGATGGTGGGGAGCATTCACACAACCGTGCACGAAGGGCAACACGTCACGCGTGGTGATGAACTCGGGTACTTCGCATTTGGTGGGTGATTGATCTTGCCCTGTGCAGGCTGGTTCAGGGTGTTGATATGAATGTTTGCAGGTGGGTCAACTGTCGTGGTATTGCTTGAAAAAGGGACGATAGAATGGGATGAAGATTTGGTAGTGAATGGACGCGCGTCACTTGAGACTCTGGTACGCGTGGGGATGGGGATCGGGCGGTGTCGGAGGTTGGCAGGTGCGACGACAAATTGTGCGCAGATTCATAGGCCATGAGAATTCTGAATAAGGGCAGGACGGACCCACATCACGACGACTATCTTTTCTTTTCTCTCAACACGAACTAGAATATGCCTTAGACGTTACTAGTTGCATAGTTACTATACGACGAGGGGTATCTCACTTTGGCTGTGGTCACTGCCATCGCAGGCTCGACAATAAATATTAGAATATCGAGGCAGTGCAGAGCGGGGGTTATAATGATAATCATCTGCCACTAGGGACCGACCAACCGAGCTCAGCTTTGCATCGCCTCTTGTCCCTAGACCTTTTTATAGCTACGATCAACCTAAGTTACCCTCTGTTCATCTCTCTTCAATGTCTGGTTTTCTAAACACTCTGGTGAGCGCCGCCCATTCAATCTACCGTTGATCCAACCTACAATTCTTGCCCAAGCACGAGCTCCACCAACAGCACAAGGAACGGCACGAAGAGCGTCGTGAAGCTCGAGAGGAGCGACGCGGTCATGGAGGCCATCACAACGATCAGGACAACTATGGATCGCAACAACACCCTCAACGTACCTACCAGGGGGACGACGACGACTCGCGCCGTCCTCAGTCCTACCGATCTCAAGGCCAGGGCCAGGGATACGGCGGCCAAGGGGACGATGATGCACGCCGTCCTCAGTCCTACCAAACCCAAGCCCAAGGTCAAGGATACGGCTACGTCCTGCCCCCCGGTCCCCCGCCTTCCACACGCGGGCCCCCGGGGTTTGCGTCCCAGGGTGGCCTCGATCGCGGTGATTTCGCATCGGATGCGGACATCGCCCGGATGGTCGCTACCGGCGAGCTCAACGAGAGGAAGGGTCCAGGGGGCGATGGATACGGATATGGAACGAATCTAGAATGTCATAATGCACAGAGTCGGCGTGATGTGCCGAATGTGTGAGATCAGATCTATTCTATTTTTTTACCCTTCGTTGTTCTCATTCGTTCTCACTGTGTTCTAGTCCGCACCCGGGCCAGGGATACGAGGAACGTGTGAACGAGTATGGCCGTTATGATGCGCCATCGGGGTACGTTGCGTCGACGGGATTGTGTGCATCGGTGGTGTCTGATGTTTATCTGTGTAGGCCGCCGCCTGGCCAAGGTTATCGGGGCCAAGAATCCTACCAACAGAGTTATGGGTCTGGATATGACGGAGGACCCGACCGTTCGGGCCAGTATGGGCCGCCACATGGACAGGGCCGCACTCAGTACGATGCACCGCAGCGACCTCCCGCGGGCTATGGCAGCGGCGAAGGCAATGCGCCTGTTGGTGGACAGGGTGCCTCTCGCCCTACAGAGCAGAGGTATGGATCAGGGTGTGGCGGACCAACCAATGATCGCCCATACCGAGGTGAAGCATCCGGTTATTACAACCAGCAGGGTGCGCCTGGTAAGATATGCCTGGCTGTTGCATGGATGTGGTCTGATCCTTGTGCCCAGGCGGAGATGACCAGTATGCACATTTGGCAGCTATGGCAAAAACGCATGGAGACGATCCTGAGCTGTACCGTCGAGCCACGCAAGGACTGCACGAAACGATTCAGACTCAAGAACAGTCTCGCCCTGCTCGGAGGGATAACGAGGAGGACGACTACAAAACCCATGCTGATGCCCATCGGAAAGCATACGGGTAAGGAGAACGGTTGAAACAGTGGTAAATCAGACGGCTCACTTGATTGTATGGAATATCAGGGATGAAGACCATGGACCAATGGATGCTAAAGCGATTGGATCTGCAGCAGCGATGGAAGCAATTAAACAGACTGCAGCTGCGGCGAAGTCTTCAAATGTACCTGCAGGTGCATTGAAGGCTACCGCGAGTAAGCCGAGTGGGAGTCCTGCACCGAAGCCGACACAGGCTGCTCAAGAGGAGGAAGAGACGGCTGCGGCGGGTGCCGGTGGTGGGTTGCAAGACAAACTGGTGCGTGGTGTGGTCTCTAGGGGGTCACTAAGACGACTGATGGAAACGCAGATGGCGCTTGCCATGTCTCATGCTGGTAAATTGTTCGACAAGAAGAACGCGGGACTGCCCAGTGGTGGGGACAAGTCGCAGGACAAGGCACAAGGTATGTGCTATTATAATATATGGACGTGAGGGTGTAAACGCGTTCTAAATGTGTTGCGCATTGACAGCGATGCAATCCGCCGCCGCGACTGCGATGCAGCTGTTCCAACAGTATCAGACCAAAGGAAAGCTTGACGCGAGCGACATGTCAAAGGTAATGGGGCTGGCCATGAACTTCATGCATTAAAGAATAGAGGCTGGGATGTCGTTCTTCCGAGTCGCGAGGTGGTATGATGATGGTAATGTGGGTCTGGGCCCACTCCGGAAATTACGACGATATAATTAGTGTGAGAATGTTTGGTTATAAATAGCATGGTATATAAAGCCCGTGGCGACGCTTCTTTGTACCACCTTTTTTCCTCGTTTTGTTCTTCTCGCCTGCCTGTTTTCTGTGAGACATGTCTCGCTCCGCTCTTTCCCTCGTTGTCGCACTCGCCATTGCTTCTCGCTCAGCCCTTGCCCAGCCCGACCCAGCCGACCCTACTCCCCTCACCAACAAAATATATTCCTGGCCTACTGGCATAGTATGTATTCCTCGGTCTCGCGCGGATCCACGCTCAATCCCTCACTTTGGACAACATTAGCCTTACCAAGTAGACCCTGTCGCCAGCGCCATCCGTGGACCTCAGAGCGGTTACAACATTTGTAACTCGACGACCCAGAACCAGGACTCATTATGCCAGACCGCCTTCTTCAGTAACATTACTGGTATGGTCATCTCAACATTCTCACTTTTCTCCTGAATTTACACCACAAAGATTTCTGCTTTTGGTCTGCCCCGAAGCCAAACTCTACCATTGGCGACCTGGAGGGTCAAGTGGTCGCCTGGTGCACCCAGAAGCACGGTGCACGCCTGATCCCAGCTGGTACAATCACCGGTGCACAGTGGCTCAAAGCCAAGAATGGGAGCGGATTCCACGTTTATGATCAATTGTCCCTGTTCATCCAGCAGGCCAACGTCGATTTGAACGCCCAGGACTACGGTGGCGAACTCGATCCTCATGGTGCTGACTTGGTTTGTCCGCACTTTTGACATGTCCGATCCAGCACTTACCCTTCCTGCCCAGCGTGGGAACCCTATCGGTGGTCTCGTGTACGGAACAGGCTTTAGCACCGACGGCAACACTGTCCAGCAACTCGTGGAGTGGAACAGGCAAGCCCTTGGCGTCCCTCTTGCCTTTACTTTCCGTTGATCGGTATTATAGCTTCATTGGCGGAAACGCCTCTTGCTTCACTGCCTGCAATCCAGCGAGCTCTGATAATGATCAGACTAACTTCTGCCAGAACCGGTACGACCTCGTCGGCTGCCAATACAACATGCCCAACAACGCCCAGAATGGCGTCTTTGAAGTTTGTGACGCCGATACCAAGATTCCAGTCGGCACGTATGTCACCGGCGGCGCTACGATGACCTGGACTCAACCTGGTGTCGGCCCTGTCACCCCCCCATACACTCCTGTCACCCCTTCGTCTTCCAACTGCGTCACATATTCGTCTAACGCTCTGTGGAATAGCCTACCCACGGTAACCGCCCCAGGTGCTTCCTCAGCCCCTACTGGTTCCAAGTCTACCGGTGGCTCTTCTCCAGGTGCACCCGCTGCGACCGGAACCGGGAACGGTGCCTCTGCACTTGGTATCTCTTCCGTCGCTGGCATCCTCGGCACAGTCTTTGCCGTCGCCTTCCTCTCGTGAAACTTCTCTGAATTTGATCATACGGCACTGCTACATCTAGTCATGAATGTCTTGTCTCGTACATTGACACTTCCACGTCGTGACAATTTCAATGGGGATATAGCATGGACCTTACTTTACCCGTTTGTGTGCATGTGTGTTGAACACTGGCACTAGTCTGTCGCTTAAGTAAATACCCCAGTGCATCGTACACTTACTCTACAATCAGACTCGGAAGGCATGTACATATGGTAGGGTTGTATCGTGCCTTTATTGTATCTCTTGTGACCAACTTGATCAATTTTTGCATTACTCTCGTGCTTACCTCACCGAGGCCTGAGCGCTGAGCGTTTGCCAGTGAGCTGCCAGCCTGAGGAGTGTCGCGTTGTTTGTTACCACTCGGAACTATTACCGGGGATAGAGTGCGCTTGCCGCTTCCGGCTATCATGTTAGCAACACCGTGACATCGTGCAGTATGGATTGCCCAGATCCTGCCGGTTGAACAACCATCGCCCGAAGGGTGCTGTCTCCCCATCTGCCATTCGCAGTACTACACATCTCTTTCGTGGTCCCAGGATCATCAGTACTCGACGGCGCAACACACTTGCTAGTTCCTTATCCTTCATGCATCACTTAACAAGGATGCTTGATACCGTAGCTAGTCTCCTTCCCCTTTGACGGGAAGTGTGACAAGTGTCACATGTCACCTAGGCCCTTCTGGATTCCGAATGGGATAACAATTATTTGCTCAATTTCCCGGTACCAGAGCCATAGAATTGACGAGCGCAAACCTGCCTCGGAGGCTCGACATTTGTAGGACGTGTAAGGAAATGCTGCACCTGCCGCTGGTCACCGTCACGGTTAACTTCAAGTTGGCGAGACTCTGGGTCATAAGGGAACTAGTACAGCCTTGGAAGGTAAAGATACCGCGTTCTTGACAGTCTGAGTGTATACCACTTACATTTCGGTTCACATACGCAGCCTGAGCACGACGGCGATTGCCTGTCAAATGTCATTTCGAAACGAGGGTCCTGCCAATGAAGATTCCCGAACCGACTTCATTCGTGCGCCACGCATGTACTTAATCGTTCCTTTCATCCCTACTCACTGAACACCCTCTAGTATGGATTCTTCGGGATTTTCGATACCTTTCGACCAGAGCTCATTTGGCATCACCGTGGCGGGGCTGGCCATCCTCCTCCTCCTCCTCCTCCTCCTCCCTTGGCTTCGCCTGTATTTCATCAACAAATCCATTCGATCATCGCACAGATATCCTCCGAGTCCTCCTACAGACTACATCCTTGGGCATCGTCTTCCAAAGGAAAAGTATGTTCCTTTCATCTCGATGTATCGTTTATCGTGCTCAGATTTTCAGTCCTTTTCTCACGATTACGTCTTGGATTGAGCAGCATGGGCCGCTGATATCTATTAGATCGGGTGCATACCGTTACGTCGTCATCGGACGACACCAGGCAAGTAGATTGGTGAGCTTTATCGCATAAAACAAACGACTAAAGGAACACTAGGCTGCCATGGACATCATGGAGAAGCAAGGGAGTATGCTGGCTGATCGGCCTCGATTGGCTAGCGGCGAGTTGTTGACTCGTGGTCTACGAGTATTACTTACGCCTGCTGGGGAGAGGCTAAAACGAATGCGGAGGTGGGTATGGTTGAAATAGAGCGTTGATGCACACACGAAGATGTTGTAGGGCCCTCCACACACACTTGCAACCCAGAGCGGCGGAATCGTAGGAATCGCTACAAACGTCGCACGCAAAAGGAACTATTCTGGGTCTTCTAGAAAGCCCGGAGCAATATCATCGCCACGCACACTCGTATGTTCGCCCATTTTACCAAGTACTGATTTTCATTTCTCGGTTGAAAGATTCTCCGCCTCAGTTATCCTCAAGTTGACATATGGCAAAAACACACCAACACATGCGTCTGATCCTGACGTGTTACTGGTCCGGAGATCGTTCGATAGGCTAAGGATGGTGATGAATCCCGGCGCATACCTCGTGGACAGTTTGCCTTGGTTGAAATACGTACCGTGGTATGGACACGAGTTGCGTCAAGCCTTCATTGAGGATCGCATCTTGTTCCATCGTCAATTAGATGCAGTCAAACGACAAATGGTAACTCTGAAGCCTCTTAATCTATTAGAACGATACCTCAACTTGCTTTTCACAGAACGGCCCCAATTCTGGCCCGTCGTTTGCAAAATCCCTTCTCGCACGAAAGATTGGCCTTGAAGAGACCGAGATGGCGTTCCTTGCTGGTGCTATGTTTTCTGCTGGAGTAGACAACGTACGTTGTTTGATGCCGCCATGACCACCGAGCTCATATCGCAATTTAGGTAGCGCAAGCGCTTTGTATTGCTATGACGGCTGCTGCTCGTTACCCGGATGCACAAGCAGCAGTGCATCTTGAACTACATGCTGTTGTTGGGAACGATCGATGTCCGTCTGTTGGTACCCTGAAGGGGATTTAACTTTAATTCAACATGAACGTCTGCAGTACCCACATTCGATGATGAGGAGTCACTGCCCGTGCTCCGCGCGTTCATTCTTGAATCATTGCGATGGAGACCTCTGGCGCCTCTTGGTAAGCGTGAACTTCGCCACATAACCTGATATGTCGCTTCATGACCCCCCTATAGGTATTGCTCATCGCGCCACGGAAGACATCATTTGGGTATGTGTCTCTGTGAAGTTCACGGTCGCGGTTCACTCCTCTCAACTGCTCCCAGGGGAACTACTACATACCAGCCGGGACAACCGTGTTTGGGAATCACTGGTGAGGGTGAATTCAGGCTCGCTGTCGGATAATGCTAAACAAATTTTGAAAAAGGGCTGTTTCTCGTGATCCAGAAGTCTTCCCTGATCCCGATACGTTTGATCCAACACGATGGTTAACATCTGATGGGAAACTGAGAAATGATCTCAAGTTCCCTGCCTTTGGTTTTGGTAGACGGTGAGCGCCTATTTCGCGCGTCAGCAACGTCCTGCTGATCAAGGCGATGTAGTGTGTGTCCGGGTCAACATGTTGCTACCAAGCAAGTGCTATCGTCTCTTGAAAAGGTTGTAGAGCTGACACGCAAGTGGGGCTTGTATACTAAATTATAGGTCTCTTTTTATCAATGCCGCTCTCACCTTTTGGGCATTCCACCTCTCCGTCGACGAGTCCAAGCCAGCTGATGACATGGCGTTTATGAATCCTGGCATGCGAGATATCGTGCCCATTGGCCTGCATTTCGAACCTCGGATGACGGAGGAAAGGTTGAAGATAATGCTGATGGAACAATAGGTCGCTGAGGGCAGCATTTTGGTCGCTTGGCCTGGACAGCTTAATCACTTTGCTTGGCGGTGAATTGACGCGTATTGTACTATAGTTCACGGTGTATAGCGTTCAGGGGAGACATTGTTTGGTGAGGCGAGAGTAGGCTATGGTAACAGGCCGGATAACATGGTATTATGATGGGCAATTCATCGAGATGTTATAAACTAAAGCGGGCAGACCAGCAAGGTAGACGATGTCTACAATACCAATACCAACGGTAGCCTGAGGTAGCTAAGTGGTTTTCTCAACCTGCTTTCAGCGCGTGCCACAAACACATGCGTATCTACTCACCTGGTTTCACCGCTTCAGTGCTCTCTCGTACGCATTCACATCCGAGTCCGAGTCCGGCTCACGTAGCTCGTGTACAGTATTACCCTGTCCTTCCCGTCGCAAACCACTATGATGACATCCTGATCTGTGAGCTGCTTGACGATGACGCCTCGTCGGTCGGGCGCGGTCATCGCCACGACCCCACCCTCCACCCTTGTCTGACTCGGAATCAGACGCGGACGCAGACTCAGACTCAGATGACGACTCGTCAAACTTCCGTGGTTTGTGGTATATACAGCAAACTGTTGTGTGTGGGTCATCAGCACAGCAGGCATCCTTGGGTATGATGAACCAAACCCACTCTTGGACTTTTTCTTCCCGCATCCTTCGTTGTCGACAACGTCCGTTCCCCAAGCAACGCGCTGGCGCGTACGCCGCTGGGCACCACGGAGCTTCAGGACACCCACTGTTGTGCCCGGTTCCCCTGAAGATGGCCCAGCCTGAGCACTGCCACCCAGGGTCTCGTCATCTTCGGCGCGGGGTTGGCTATCTCGAAGTGTGATCGTGCGAGATCCGTCGGGAGGGGCCGATGTTTGTGGCCCCCATTGTGTCGCAGTAGTCGTCATGAGATTTGAAGGTAGTGCTCGACGTTCGTGAGCGACCTCGGAATCCGGATTAATATTGAAGCTCAGGGCGGTGTTCAATTATGGCAGGATTAGTCAGCAAGGTCCAGTCGTGTTTTAGTCAGCAAGATCCTTCTAGAATCTATAATATCGTTTATTTGTGAGCTATTATATAAGGACAGTGGGATCTTGTTTTTATTGTTACACAGCATGGGTATGGAGATGCATGAGCAGACGGTACAAGCTATTGTCCGGCGAGACGATAACGATGCAAATTAAAAGATAATGCGGGCAACGATCGACGTTGGATGACTTGGATCAAAGGGAATCATACCAGAAAAGCGCACGAGAATGACAAAGGAACGCGCTCGACGGTAAAATGAAACGACGACGGAATTATCCGTAAACCACCCTGTGGGAGTCGTGCGTCAGCTCGAACATTTCAAGGAACCTAGCGGACGAACGACGCACCCTCTGGCAGTCGTCGATACAGGTTTGAAATCCGTTCTTCCGGACTCAACGAAGTGACGAAGAACTTCCGGCCAGTCGTCTCTCGGATCCCAGGTAATCTTGCTCGGCGGGTCCACTTCTACTGGCATCACCTGGCTGATGCCAGCACATTGGACCAAGATGACTAGCGTCCCGATACCGCCACTCCGACGGCATCGCTCCTCTCTCCGATCGATATCTGCGGCAACAAGTGGGTCGTGGCTGGTCACGTAGGACCTTGGCACGATATGCGTGGCTGCCACTGAGAATCTGGAGAGATCCGAAGGTGTCAGGACAGAAAACACGAGGCCAGGCTACTAGATAACAGACCGATATAACGCCTCGGCACGTGGATTGTAACTAAGTTCGATCAGAAGGGCGTTCTGCCGGATGTTGGCAGGAAGGCGTTTCAGTTGAAGCGCTTGGAATCCTGCCCATCCCAGTAAAGACGAGTGCGTGGATGTGAATTTGCGCAGATGCTTGACCAAGTTTTCGTCAGGGCAAGCCGCACTCGCGGCTTGTTTTGCTCCTGAAACCTGCGCGGCTGTGTGGTGGCAAATTGCCTTGTGAGAGGGCCAATGTGACTTTTGACACTCGGGAGACTGGAAAAGACCGATGAAGCGCTACTTCATGGGCGCGATAGGAAACTTACACAGTATTGAGTCGTCATCTGTAAGGGGGTGGTCAGGTACTGATAGCGTATGATCGCGTCGCAGACTTACGCAGCCACCACAATAACGGAACTTTTGTATAGATGGATTCTCGATTGCACCGCAGGTATCGCAGATGCGGTAACCACGTTGCTTAGGGGCAGCGTGAGTGGGAGGGGAATAATAGTTGGCTGCAGCGGGTGCCATTGATCAGATGGGGAGTTGTCAGGCTGCGAGTGACTCGAGGAGATTGATATCGACCTCTGCCATTGTCTCCAGTGTTTTATAGCTGGAGGGGCTGATCGCTGTGTCCATCTTGGGCCACCCCGTCAAGAAGCGCATCTGAGACCACCACGGGTGGAGAACAAAAAAGTCATCCGAAAGTTTTTTGTTTCAACGGAGACTGAAGTAGAGCACGGCAAAGTCTTTTTGTGTTGGTAGTGAGGGGCTGGATTACAGAAGTTCACAGACAAACGGATACGCGGCTTCTTGAAAGCAGAACACAATAAAGAGGAAGAAACAGGGAAGATACAATTAGACGAAAAAGGAAATCGAGCGGGGCAGCACACTTTCTCCGATCCCACGTCCCACGCTGCCGGCACACTCTAATTGTTCAGCAATTGTTGGCCAGCCAGTCACGGGTGTGCTCATTTGCTTTTCCAATCCTGTTTTCTTCTCATCACGAGATGATGTCGGATCTATCGCCCAACACGCTGGTCCATGCCATGGCTGTCCCATGAAATTTTAATCTTACGCCCGCCCGAATCTAGAAAGCTCAAAGAAGATTTCACTCCCGATTTTGAATCGTTCTGCTCAATGCATATCCACCGTGATGAACCCTGGACCCAACCCAAGAATAGTCTATCTCGTTCCATCTCACAAAGCTGTGGCGTCTGTTTTATTGTTAACTTTGCTGTGCGTGTTAAACCTTGCCCATCGCAGGGTGGCAACCCTTTCACCGTCGCCTTGGGTTTCTCATCCGTGCTCACCCCTCGCCGTAACATCTCTGGAGAGGTTTGATTATGTATGGGACCTCCTGCTAAGAAAACCAAGCAAGGACTGGAAGTTTAGACACCTTTTCATTTCGCCTCTCATCTCGACATAAGACGTCACGGTACCTCAAAGATCGACGTCGAGTCAATTGTTGATCACAAGCGTCGAAGAACGTTTACATACCGAAGCACGCTTACCTTCTTGCTGACGTGCTAATCAAAGTTACCCGAGGCTCATTAACATTTGTGAGACGTTCCCGATCGATTTTCCCAAAGCAAGTCACCTCCGGCCAAGTAGGAATGGGAAGCACATCAACACGATCGACGTCGAAGCACGAGGTGCCGAATTGAATTTATCACCGTCGAAACCCGATCCACTGGCCACGCGTCCGAACCTTGTTGGCTGTGCTACGGGGGTGCCTTGTTTAATCGTTCTGCGACTAGTGCACGAGGCTATGTATGCTTGACTTCGCCCGTGAGTCCCATTATACTGTAACTTTCCTCACTTCGGCGCTTTATCTGTGGTGGCATTCGCAGCGTTCGCGGCGCAGTTCTTGGGTTAGAAAACGTTTTGCTGGGTTACAATGGTCTGATTCCAATGCGCAATAAAGCGTATTCAAGTTATACATCGACTGTTCGATCCCAAGAGCGCATCCTCAGGATGACGGATATGTTAGCATTACTTGCAACAAGCGAGAGGCAACATATGCGAGTGGATCAAAATTGGGAGAACGCACCATCATTATTAGTAGATATACAATATTAATGGAGAGCGTGCGTCCAGAGGTTGCTACACAGCAGATGTACCGTTTTTCGCTCTACGCAAGCGATATAGTGACGGTGTCTATACAACCTGTGAATAATGTCAGCTGGGAAAATACGCAACGAACGATGGACGAAAATCTAGCACAAAGGGTATTACGTAGTGGCTTCGTAATAGTTGAGTACTGAGTGTCGAGCTTTGACGTCGAGTCTTTCATGTCTTCGTTTGCGGTTGGAGTAGATTCTTGATCTTCCGTCGGCACATTGGCCAGCCCCGAAGTCAGTATCCCCCGATCAGAGTCCTTGCCCGACAGACGTGTTATGTGACGGTTATGTCTGTAATCTGTATCCGTCTGAGCATCGTGATCGGCGGAGGCCTGGCAGCACAGCCACCTATGATGACAAAGTGTGGCTTCCCAGCCGAGACCATTTCAGATCATCATCCCGGGCCACTGATATAAGCCACTGAGCCAGGCTCTCAGGGCTCCTGTTCTTGCCATCCCACTCAAACTTGTCGGTTTCATCCATCGAGTAATGTCGAGCCCGCTGTCTTCCAGCCACTTCCTCAATCAGCCCCGTCCAGACTTTGTCGTTGGCGCGGCGGATGGCTCAGTTGATACCACCACTCTTGCTGCTCACGATTTCGATGTCGATACACGAACTGGCTTCATGCCTCCAGATCCCCCAATAAGCCGTCTACCCATCGAATGGGAGCCGTGGGAGACGGTCCTCGACCAAGCAATGTCGATACGGCCACAGCTCGCAGTGAAACCGGGTTTGACGGAAGACGAGATTGCACGTTCTGCCTCATGGAGGAAAAGCGTGCGTGAAGACGTGGGTGTTCTCCTGCCTACATGCACACAAGCACTGTTTTTGCTGATCTCGCCTTTCCAAACCGCCTTGCATATGGAATTACATCCTACTTCGCTCTCAGTTCCCCGTGCTTCCAACGAAAGGTCTTACAGCATCCGAGTTATTGCTTCGGCGGGCTCATCATGTGCTCACCTTCGTCATGCACCTGTATATCCACACACTCCCACTCAATTCTGATATTCGCATCCCGCCCAACATCTCCATTCCGCTTCTTGAAGTTGCGGCCTATCTTCAGCTCCCACCAGTTGCGACATATTCCGACACCGTCCTCTATAATTGGGCTCTTAAATCTCCCACACAGGAGATGACGCCGCCTGCGCTCGATAATCTCCGCAGTCAGGATCTCTTCACGGGTACAAAGGACGAACAGGAATTCTACCTTGCCTCTTCACGCATCGAAATCAGGGGCGTAGAGGCCCTGGAACTCATGCGAGCAACGATGGACGAAATGTTCGTCGGAGATGAGATTGCTCTTCGCCGGATTACGGGTTACCTCCACCAGCTTGCCTCTGTCGTCGACGACCTCACGAGCATTCTGCTAAACGTCCGGAAAGGCTGTGATCCCGAATTCTTTTACCGCAGCATCCGACCTTGGTTTCGCGGGCAGGACTCCGATCCGATGAACAGGAAGTGGGTTTTTGAAGGGCTTGGCGAGAACCCTGAGATAGTGCCGCCAACAGACTTGTCTGGACCGAGTGCAGGTCAGAGCGCACTGATCCACGCCCTTGACATCTTCCTCGGTCTGGACGACTGCTGCATAGAAGAGGACATCGCTCATCATGATAGATGGACGTTACTACGTCGCATGCAGATTTACATGCCGAGGCATCACCGTAACTTCTTGCGTCACCTGACAGCAGATCCGCGACCTGTGCGGAGCCTAGTGACCCATGGAAATTCAAAGCTCGTCGCGGCGTACAACAAATCCGTAATTTCCGTCAAACACTTCAGAGATGCACACATTCGCATCGTGACTTTATATATCATC